>BGPR01009346.1:21394-44406 GCA_013235015.1 Araneus ventricosus | reverse complement strand
GTTAATATAACTAAAACGAAACTAAATTTTTCCAAAATGTTTCAAATATAACGGTGCCAAACTAGCCAATGATTCGCCAACATATTGAAGTCATTAAAACAGATGCCATTTTCAAAAGACATCAAAAATAAAAAAAAATCATGCATGTATGTTGTTTTTTATGACCTCAAGGAACCTTCATGCCAAAATCGAAGAAAATCGAACAATGCGTCTGTTCCTGACTGAGGAACAGATGCTGGTCGGGTTGAAACAGAGATCACTTCAATCGAGAAAGATCACTTCAATCGAGAAAGATCACTTCGACTATTATAACTTTAGCAGTAGCAAAAACCCCTGCAAATAGAAGAAACATTTCGATGAAGTAATGAGGCTGGTCTTTATCACGACAATATGTAAATTGTGATAAATAAGCAAATAAAAAAACCAGTTACACATTAATAAAAGATAATCTTCTTCAAACATTTATAACATGAGCCATTTGGTCACTTAAAAAAACTTTCACAGAAAGAGAGAAACAAGATTAGATGGAACTAAACAGGAAAAAAAACTATTAAAATGAAAGTTTGATCGTATCTCTCTCTCTCTGACTCCCCGACCCCCATTTATTTGAATGTGAATTATTTATACAAATCTTTGCTTTCATCAGTAGTATCAAAATGGCAATTGAATATTAGTTTTATCAATATTAACAAAATTAGCATTTAATGTCTTCTTTTATCGTATTAATAGAACTACAATTTAATGTCTACTTCTATCAGCATTCACAAAATAACAATTACATGTTTCGCCTGTACCAAATGATTCAAATGTTTTAGTGGTGACAAACTCGCTATTGATTCGCGAAAAGGTTGAAATCAGTTAAACGGTCACCCTCATAAAAGCGAATTAAAAAAATAAAATCTTTACATATACATTGTTTTTTGTGGCTTGAAGGAACATTTCTGCCAAATTCTAAGAAAATAGAATATAACGTTTGGTCGCGATTGCGTCACAAAAAAATGTACAGATAGAGAAAATGCTAAACGGTCGAGTTAAAATGTAAACCTCCTTCCGCTAGACCAATTATTGCATAGAGGAGAATACAGAAAATAAAGAATAATGCTACTTTTACAGATTTTCGAAAAAAAAGTTATTTTTTTTAAAGAGTTAAGTTTCTTATTACTATATTATATTAATTTTTATATAAATGCCTTAGATTTATACACATCACAATAAACTTGACAGCTAATATGACTAAAGATAAATTTTGGATTCTTTAGGAATATATTTAAACTCAACGAAGAATGAAATCCTCGAACACTTAAATAATTAAGAGTTATTTTTTGGTAAAGTATTTTCCTTCTGTTTCTTTCCTCCATATGTAAACAAAATGAAAAATTCACAACAGGACACATATTATAAAATCAAATTTTATTATTTTTTTCAGTATTATAGCATAAACATTCACACAGTGCTGCCGTTTTTCATACTACACTTATTTATAAAAGCAAGAAATTTAATGTATGGCTTTTTCTTCCATGATATAAATACATTACACAATATTGGATGTAATAATCTCACCATAATTTTCATGGTGCCAGTTAAATTTATAATAATTAGTAAAAATAATCTAATGAACTATAATTTTCTCTCTGCAGTCATATTACTTTGAAAGTAATTTGATGCAAAGAAAAGGCTCTCTCAGTGCTCTGGAGATTCAGTAGATCATTTAGATGATTGTTCTATAACAAAAATAGAAATGGATAACAGATAAACCGAAAAAAGATTTTGCTATGGTACACTAAAAATTGTATTAGATAACTGGCTCGAATTTTCTATGGCATCATATTTACGGTATTTTGTATTTGCCATTGAGAGAAGACGTCTGTACTATCATCTGTCTAATAATTTATCCAGAAAAATATATGAAAAAGGAAACTTTAAATTAGAAAAATATTTGTATAAAACACATTTAAGTTGCTGCCATTTATTAAGTTATAAATGTATAACGTGATATTACTGATCTTCACGCAAAATCTTTACAATTCGATATATACTTCCAGCTCTATTAAACGCTGTGGACAGCTCACATCACCATAAAATGTGCTGAGAAATCTTTGATATCCATTTTTTTTCTTGCTGCTACAAATCATTTTTTTCCATTTCCAATGAATACTTTTCGATGATCTAGAAAGTCTTATTCTTTATAGGAATGTAACTTTATAAACTGGTACATTTTTGCTGTATTCACATGTTGCAAAGCAAACAGAATCTTGGTATGTTTTGCTTCTTTTTGAGCTCATACCAAGAACTGAAATAGTCTTGAACAAAGAAATGTTTGCATTCGTAATAAAATGACAGCACTGTGTATATTAAAATTTGGTTGATATAAGAAAGTTTTAAATTTATTATAACAGTAGAATTCTATAAGTACGAAAGTAGACACTGGTGCATTCTTGAGAATGCATTCGTAAACATAATTCTATATTTCTTTTAAACATCGGAAATTCGGTGCGTTGTTTGATCTCTTCTAGTTTCCGTAAGAATACGTTGTAGATGCCGAATTCTCTGTAAAAAGAAAATAAAACAAAAGATATCAGCAATTTATATTTTTCAAGAAAATTTTTCTAAACAGAACAGGTTTGTTTTCATCCATCATAATTTTTTAAGCAATGAAAAAAATATAATTTGTAACTTTGATTGGAAAACGGAATTTTCACTAAATGAGTTAACTGTTACTTTGGCGTTATTAAATTAATAGTATATAAATATATAATGTGTTCACATATAAAATAATAATAAAGGAAAGATTTTAAGGCGTAAAGGCAATATTTAATTATAATCATAGGAAAATAATAATAAAAAAATATCAAAACAATTACAAAATCTCCTCAAATACTAAGGCTTTTGGCTGTCAGAAATATAGCTTACATTATAGAACAGAAACACTAAAAACCCTCCAAAATAGCATATAAGTAAAATTGCATTAAATAAGAGAATTGAAAAAGCCGATCCAGATAATTTGAAATCTAACAGTTTTAAGGGTTTGTTGGAGACAGGACCAAGATGTAGTGTAAACCAAGGTTAACTATGGTTTTGTATATATATATATATATATATATATATATAAAATATTTGATTAATATTTACTGAGCAGAACAAATGAAGACATTTGCTTATCAAATGTATATTTTTAAGATATCTTTTTCCTTTTTTTAATCTTCATTCAAGTTATTTATTTTAATATATCACTGATTTTTATAATTGAAAACTAACATCATGAAATGCAATTTAGAAGTCAATTCAAATTCACAAGCATCAAACGAAAGTTCTTCAAATCATGCAAAATAAACGAAAAATCATAAATTTTATCATTATTTATAATTTAACGATTTGCTGTTACATTTGCTATTTTAAAATATATCATCAAATTGAAATCCAGTATTTTATTCTTTACGTTCGATATAAAATTCCATAAATCTAAATTTTTTCCTTGCATTCTTTTCAAGTAAATTATTTTATGCAGCTTGGCGGGGTTACTGTTATGTCTATCCATATTCAAGCTTATAGGATGTCTACAAAGCATGTGACGGCCACATCTGACAACTATTGCTTAAAATCGAACCGATCTGTAGAAAATGTAAAGATGATTTCAAAATTAGAATAATTCGAGAAATGGATGACAATATGAAACTCGTTGCTACAAGCCCATATAAATTTAATGATTTTTAGAGCAAGATGAGCAGAAATTTTTATGAAGGATGATTCCAAATGGTTCAGAGAAATATTAGGAGCATGGCAGCTACAATGAAACTATTTTACATTGAAGAAAATAGGCGTGGCCGTCATGTGTACGCACAAACAATACAGGAAGAAATCAAAGATAAATTCATTACATTTTTATAATGCTTATGAGGAAAAAAGCTTCGATCTTACCTGGTGCATAGTAGTCAAAAACTTTAGCGGTTCCTGGTTGAGGATTTTCTACTTCAACTATCTCTTCCACATCGAATGAAAATTGTTGAGCATCGTTGGATATCTACAAAAAATGAAAATTCTTACAGCATAGGCTCATTTAAAAATGTTTTTCTAAACCGGGCATGAGATTAATTTAAAAATAAAACATCTTAATTTGTATAGCAACACAATTCATAATATTCTATTAATATTTTAGGAAAATAATTATTTTAATACTTCAAGGGCGACGCATATAATTTTTTAAAGAATACTTTTGAATTGTTTGAAAAGAGAAAGACACTAAGACTTTTAAAACACTTAATTACAGAGGAGAAAATTAAAATTAATAAACCTTTGGAAATATAGCTTTCTAATGTCGTTTAAGTTCTGCCAACTACAGAAGCTGGGTGAAAAATTTTAAAAGGGAATGCCTTAGCAATTCCAAATTATTTTTTCACATAGTTAGGCAGATGAGAAGCAATTCTGGAATTTCGTTTAAGCACATTTTAGGCTTATTGCACCATATTGTAGATGTCGCTATCGATATCAGAAACATAAGTTTACATATAACTAGAACAATGGTTTAATCTGTAAATATACAAGGGACTTCATTATTTCATAATTAAAAAATTCAAATAAAATTACAATTAAAAGAAAAAGAAAAGAACGAGCAGAACAAAGAGATTTTTTTAAACGACTTTCTTACGTAGGATGAATTTAACATTTCACCACACGTTAAAAAATATAAATAATGAGGTTAAGGAAATTGCACTTCTGAACACTGAAGAGATTTCATTCTTTTGATATGATGTAGAGAGTGTCGCAGAAAAGATACCCAGATTTATTATTTAGAATTCCCCCTATTCGAATGATGAATATAATTTGTTTTTACACTTCGAGCAATGCATGGAGAATAAGCTCGTTATATAGATTATTTAATATTTGATAAATCAAACAAATGAATTAAATTCTTAAGACATTAAATCATTTATTTCCCTTCTGTAAATTAAAAAAAAATTACCGCTTGTGTTTGTCCCTCTTTTTATTTTAGTTTCTTTTCTGAAAAAAAACTGAGCGGAGATTATGAGATATACTTTAAACATATAACAAAAAATTATTTATCTAATGCATCTAATACAAGTGATTTGTCTGCAACTATCAACGACGGTGTTTTACAAATAAATCAAGCAATGCACATTGAAAGTTGCTGAGAAATGTAATATAAAATGCATTTACTTACTTCCGTGAAATAAATGTTAACTTGATTATTATCAACGTCGGCCCTTAAAATTTTGTTATTCGTATCGGAAGTGAGCTGTAACAAATGATTTATCATCAGTAATAAAATATAAAAAACATATAAGCAGAAAATGCCATTACCACAAACCTGAAGACAAATTAAATCCACAAGATTTATTAACGCGAGTCGTTACCCCCTATACCACCAATGTTAAATTAGCCATTTTCTATGTACCTTTTCTCACAATCTATTATAGATACACGTTTGAAATTTTTTATACAGTTTAAGTAGACATTTATCTCTATACTGAGGTGAAATTCTTACATAAATATCGCTTATTTTTTAAAAATTTTAAGTGAATGTCACTAAGAATTTTTTAAAAAATGCCCTTTTCTAACACAAGATCAGCACTATTAAGAAATATTTTTGGAATAACAGAATAAAAAAATTTCACATAAGTATATACATTTGTATGTATAGAATAGGTGGTAAAAATTTCAAGAGCATATTTAAAGTAGATTTTGAGAAAAAGGTACACGCAGTTTCAAAAATACCATTTTGAGATAATTCAAGTTAAAGGTACAAATCTCGTATTACATTAGCCTGTTTACGTTTTTTAAAGTTCGTTTTAACTTACTTCTAATATGAACACGAGCGAAAGATTTATATCGTTAGAAAGGTCTTGTAATGGAGATTTCAAATATATAAAAATAAAACTTTTGAAAGTATATCTTGTACTGAATCCCTTTAATCTATATATATGAAGCAGAGTGCGTGTCTGTGGGTTCCTTATACAAATATGCAGTTGTGGTCCAATCTTTATGAATTGACATGTGCTCTTCAAAATTGGAGAAAGATCACTTTCAACTTTCCAAAGCCCAATAGTTAATTAAAATTGCAGTTAATTAAAGATTAAAACAAGATTGTGGCGTTTTTCTGCGATATCTTCAGAAAATATTATCTCAGAAAAACTATTTTTACATCACATTAAGGTTAGAAACAGTTAGCTAATTAGAGACACCATTTCATTTCTGTACAATTATTTCTTTAATTTTAATACTTAGAAAATATTAATATTATGGACAAATGTATGGACATTAAAAACATCACAAACAACAATGCAGACAAAGAACGGTTCCCACAAGCTACATGAAATTATTGATAGCTTCCGCCTACTTCATTATTCGACTGCGGTTCAAAATTACAAAGTCTGGCCTCCCCAAACAGCCCTCTTTCGTATGAAAAAAGAGCGTTAGTATAATTAAGCTAAAATCGAAATTTATGACCATAAGTTTTTTAATTAAAAAAAATACTGGATTTTTTTCTGAAAGCTTTATGTGATTTTTCTTCCCATTTCATACTAGTATTCTGTAAATCTATTATTGGAATCATACATCCCTTTTCAGTAACACTAAAATACAAGCTATAAAACTTTTCATTTCAGAAGAAAAATAAATATTTTTAATCATATTATTATGCAAATACTTTTACCTGGTTGAGACTGTCTTTTACCGCTACGGTTCCAGTTACCATTTTAATTTGAACGACACTCATTCCAGATTTCTTTCCTTTCGGTACATAACTAAAGATTTAAGAGAAAGGAGAAAAAAATAGCTAATTAATTTTTAAATACTTTGATTTCAAAGTTAACTTTTGATCTTAAAGCTAAATAAATAAATATTATAACTTGTTTTTAGATGGAATTTGTGACATTATTTTTAAATAAGCACTAATAAACCGATTTAAGGGACATTACTTCTAATATTTACGTAATGAACGCAGTTTATTTAAACCTCCAAAACATTTCACTGAAGAAATGAAATATCCTAATGTAGTAAAATTAAACAGTTTCTTGGAATGATTAGTGATTTCAAAGCTAGAAGCTCACGTTTGCAATTCTTCTATATTGAAGGGGTCTTTTTGGAGCACATATAGTATAATTATTTAAGAAAGAAAATTTCTTAGTGAGTAAATATTTATTTTATTATTCACTTATTATTGAACTTGACATACACCTCGTGCACCACAAATGTACGAGGCTTACAGAATTAAGTAACAAATCAATTCAGTCCGTGAACAAACAATTACTGGCATTTTATTTGTTTTTTATTAATTAATATTTTTATATTGCTTTTGTTTTTTGATTTTTGTCACATATTTATTTTTCTTCTTTTTTTTGAAACCAAAAGTTAAGGAATTTCGCATTTAAAAATACGAGTTAAGATTCCTTCATTATTGATGGTGCAAAGCTTCATTGAATGTTATATATAATAGAAGTTTTTTAAACCCCCAAAATTTTATGGATATTTTTTTGAAGATATTTCCCATATCTTCTTCGTGCTTATTTAAATATTATTAGGCAATGGTTTGCATTTTTAACTTTAGAATAATGCTACGAATACACATTTGTTGGATTCTTGTTAAAATAATTTTGACCACTTATATATTTTGAATTTTTAACATATTGTTTTTTGCTTTGATTCATATTTTGTCATTATTTTTATAAATGCATATTGACGAGAAGTCTATTATAGCACAAATATATTCTCTTTTAAAAACAAAAGGCTACTTTTAAAGACACTTATATTTTAAAAAATAAATGGGCATTAAAAAATAGAAAACACCAATTCAGATAACAAGTAACTAGCAATAAAAAATATGCATTGTGATTACATAAATTCATTCAAACTTTTAAATTTTTAATTTAATATTCGAAAAAATACCCTAGACAGTTATTTTTTCTTTCTTTAAAGGATCTTTTCGCAATCAACTTATTTCCATTTTGTCTATCGGAAATTCAAACCTTTTATTTCGTGATGGGCAAATTATTGAAAAAATTCAATTTTTTATATTGAATAACATATAATCCAAAATATATATCTGGGATTTGAATTTACTCAATTCTGAAATTAGTTATTGCGAAAACATTCCCAAACTCATATAAACATTCCTAAACAGTTGGTTTTAGTGTAAATACAACCCCAAAATCCATTTTTGTATCACGTACTTCAGGGCAAAGAATATTCTAACTTAGCGTTTTAACTTTTTCTTAAATTCTTTAAAGTATCCTGAAACATTGTTTTACTGGCCTTTCAACATCTGAACACTTTAAAAAACATATACAATAAGAATTAAGATAAATGAAGTCTGATAACAAAAGAATACTCTATTTTGAAAGTCTGTATTTACAAATCGAAAGAAGAAACCAATTTGCTAACAAATAATTTCAAAGCTTAGAGCATGATAAACCCAAACGAGATCTACTCACTGTCCAATCACTGTTCCTAGGGAATAGCGATGAAGAATCTAGTGGCGATGTCTTTTATAGCCAAACCATCCCAAGAAAAAATTTCCTACAAAAGTTATCTCTTGACAAAGCGAATGGACTTAAAACTTTGCATTTGGACGTACCAACTGATATTCCATAACTCTACTCTCACAAAGATTTGTAGAATGGTGCCATTACTTGGTTGATGAGACATAGACTTTTTCATGGCTTACTTGGAAGGCTAACCCCTCCTCCATGGACCTAAGCCAACGGTCCAGACCAGATTTGATGAAGAACGGAAGTCGCTACCACCAGTGCAAAAGTCAGGTAAAGGGTTGCCCCATTATTAACAAAATTTCATTTAATTCCAAAGCCTTTTTTTCCATAACTTTGTATACATGAGAGAACAGAAGGATGAATGAATGAAGTGAATGGAGACGAATAAATGAGGCATTTAATTGGACATAATTAATAATAACTTTCCTTTCAGCTCTAAGCTTAATCTTCCTCTCAGGGAATCTTAACTAATTAGGTTCACCTCAATTTTTCTACCAGGGTTATATATGCTACGTGTAATGTTCGGAGATTGTGAATCGCAGAGTTCGTGTGCTCCGTAAAACTCATTCATCACTGGTGTGTGATTAATTTTTCTAATACCCGCGTGATTCTTTATATTAAATATTTACATCATATAATAAAGATTTTTTTTACCTTACTGCACCTGAAATTCTCCTTTGTTTGCAATCTGAGCTTGTGCATTCGCCTGATACTTGAATATTGAATAAGTTCTTTTCTGGGGGAGAGAGTGTGTTGTATCGAAGTGAGGTCTAGACAGAAAAAAATCAAATATAAATAATGGACCTAGAATAAAGACGGGGGGGGGGGAAAGTTTTTAAAGGAAAGGGGAACCTCATCAATAAATTGCGTCGATATAAAAATTTAACGAAATCTCCAATTGATAAATTCCTCATCAAATTTCAAATGAGATCACGAAACATATGAATAAAACTATATAATAAACATATAAAAAAACGGGAGTGCGGAGACCTCAAAGAATAAAGACTAAAAGTTCAGGAAAGTAATTCTTGTATTCAAAAGAAGGAAACACGCATTTATTTAATACAAAATTAAAATTTCGCCCTCAAAAATAAGTAATAGAAAATATCTTAATTCCAATTATTTAAAAGTCACAGTATTACTCAATGTGCTAATTGAAATGTGGGATCACAAGAACACTCTTTTGCAAGATCGCTGAAATTAAAACTGATACAAAAAGCTCAGTCAAGAATACTAGAAAATTGAGAGCAGTGATATTAAATTGTTATAATTTGGTTCAAGTCTTTATAACAATGTCTAAAATTACATGATCCGAACGAAGTGTTTCTGTCTCTTTAGTTGTTTTTCGCTTTTCTATTACTCTGGCTAGAACAAATCTCTTTATTTACCATCATGAAGTTTGCTTATATGAGAGAACATAAGCTGAATAGCTGTGCCACAGTCTACAGTTCTACCGCAGGGTTTACTGCTATTAATATATAGGAATAACCGGGCCAGCAGATTAAAAGATATTCTTCACTTTCGTCTGGAGGTTAGCTGAACTGGATATTTTAAATATTTGGCACCTTGTACCAATATTCAGATCTTGTTCCTTCCAATAAAATTGACCAATGAAAATTCTTACTTCTCAGTTTCTATTCTGAATTGTATTTAAGTTGCATTATTTATTTAATTGCATTACTACGCTTGCTGCAATATTAGCATGTTGCCTGTATTAGTTCGACTGTATTGCAAACATTAATCCAAGTATTTCCGTTAGTTTCAATTTCTTGTCGTGGAAATTTAAAGCTTGAGCTCACCATTGCTCCATATTTGTTCTAAATAGGCAACAGCAGTCTTATGAATTAGAAGACCATTGTGTCATTAGAGACTTTCTACATGAAGTGGCAAATTACACTACAATGATACCAAATCAAAATTTCTGTGTGACCTCTAATGCCAGATCAAAAGTTGAAAACGCCTACAGCTAGTGACTGGAGTTGACATTTTTAGTCATAACACAAAAGGCACTCAAATGTTTTCAAAATATTGAAAGCGCATTAAATGGATTTTTACTTTTTTCTGGTTCAAAAGGGGCCGTTAATAAAAATGAAATAAACTAAATTTTGTACTCCGTAAAACTCTCTATTTGTCTAGATGAGGATTTTCTATAATAAAAATTTAGATATATACATCTACATACCTGAAGAAGTCCACAGCCTGTTCCGGTAGCTTGTATGTCCAGTTCACTTGGTATTTGAGAAATTTCGTTCCGTTGCACCAGCACTTTGTTGTCTTCTGAGATTTGAACCTGTTCATTTAGACCGCCACTGATCGAAACAGTAATATCTACCGGGTCCTTGTAAACAATCTTTGCAAATTGGCTTAATGCGTCCAAACCTACACATGTGTCCTACAGAAATAAGAAACATTAGCTTTCTAACAGATTAGGAGAGAATGTTGGGCATGTGTCACATGACATCACTTTTTCTCTCCGTCAAGGAATGACGCATTATTCGAGATAGCCCGTGCAACGCCGGGTCACGTAGCTAGTAACTAAAAATAATTCATCAACAAAATAATTTTTAGAAATATTGCTACTAAATTTCATAATTTTTCGTAATTATTCTCGATTAGCTTCACCTTTATACTGCTTTTTAATGAATCAGTTACAAATACGGTAAAATACATTTGAAACGAGGCAACATACAAAGTTTATATACAGGGTGCCCACACTTATCGTGGTCCAATAGCTAATTTCTAAACCGTTAGAGAAAGACATATAGTTCCAATTGGAAAAATTCTTCAAATAAAGGGAAGAATTATATTTTATGTTTTTTGAGTCACTAAATATATTTCTGAAAAAAATACGAATTCTAACTTTTTATATGGTTCCCTGGTCCTATCAGTCATATTTAGTAAAATATTCTTGACAATCTAACATTTTAAACAAAAAAAAGTCCCACTCTTCATCGACTGAAACTGGGTGAGATACGGAGCTTTGAATTTCATGATTACGATTCATTGACGAAAAATTAAAACTTTTCCCCAGGCGACTTTTATTTTCGCTACGGCACTAAAAGTTAGAGGATGAAATAAATTTTCTATTTAATGAATTTTTAATTGTAAATACTTTATTTTCTGAATATTATTTTGTGGTATAAATAGTCAGTTTTTATGATTGTAATCAGTTTTTTATGATTGTAAAATTTTTACCTCAAAATCACGGACCAGAACTATCTTGATTTATTTATCATGATACATGTATCCAACTTGTGGAATTTTTTCGAAGCTCGACCATTTGATATTATTGTTAATAAGTATTTCATTATTTGAATAGAATAATCTAATAGTAACTACTTCCAGCATTTGCATTTGCATTTGCATTTCCCATATTTTTTTTTCAATTTAATTCAAAAAGATTACACCAGTTTCATATATTTTTCCAATTTCAAAAGTGGGAAGCAAATGAACTTGATATATTTGGGAACTCGTATGTACACATATAGAGTCTTGTTCATTGACAGATTTCTTGTATATTTCTCGGAATACTTCTCATTAATTTTAATCCGAAGTTTGTTAAGAATATCGAAATGTCAATGATATATTTTTTATAGGTAAACATTTATTCTGACTTGAGAACAATGCTTTGTTGTGATGGTCTCTGTAGTATCAGAATTCAAACATTTCAGGATAGATGAAATTAAGTCATTCACCGGTAAGCAGAAAAACTTTGAGTGAATTTCTTCAGAATAATATGATATATTGAATTGAAATGATGAATTAAATGAGTTGCCTCAACTATTTATAATATGCCTCAACTGCTTATACAAGCTTATGTCTTCATGGGTCTATCCAGGCGAAAATTGGGGCCGTTTTGCGACCCCTTCACAAAATTCCCCTTCATAAAAACGGCCCCTTCACAAAACTCAAAATCGTAAAAACTGCCCTTTTAAGAAATTTCATTTTATAAAAATGATCCCTTTTTAAAATTTTTCACTGCAATTGAATGAAATACTTTTGATATTAAACGTAAAATATATAAATATGACTGCTAAAATTGAAGATTTTACATGATAAAAAAAATTTTCACAAACGTATTTTTATTTTTCACGAAAATAATTTTTTTCCCATAAAAATGGGCCCTTAAAAAAACCTGGATGGACCCCTGGTCTTTTACATTGGTTACTATGTTTAATTATATTGCATTAAGATTACAAAATCATACCTGTGTAGAGTAAAATCCGCCTGAAGGATTCAAGTTTGTTGACAAATAACGGACAATAGGAAGGACAGCTGATTTGCTGTTACCCAGTTGAAGGTTAGTCAGAATAGCGTACGCAGCTGTTTCAACATCCAGAGACTTCGTACCGTTAGGATTCCTGTAATACTCTAGACCACCTTAAAAGCAATTCAAAATTATTGCTGTTAGCTTAGAGATAATGATGGCGAGAATCAAGTATTTTTTAGCTTAATTATATATTACCTAATTAGTTTTTTATTATATTGTGCATTTATCGTTATGAGCCTTTTTTAACAATATTCACTCCATAAATTACTTTAAAAAAATACAGTTATTTTGTTTGAAAATCTATTTGTCTTGATGAGTCTCAATAACTTTGATAAAGACAATTCTATTTAAAAATAATTAGATAAATGGTTATGAAATATGTAGAATGTACAAAGCAACTGTTGTTTTAATATTTCAATAAAAAATTCATTCATCAGGCTAAAACAAAAGGCTAAAATTATTAGGCCTAAATCAAATCACTTTTAAGGGAAAATTTTGCCTTAAAACATATTTTTACCGTTTGATTTTAAAAGGGGACTTCTCCAGATTGGGCCGAAATTATTTTTTTGTGTTTTTCATTTGTTGAGTTTGTTGAGTGAGGTAGTTGTATCATTTATTGTAAAGCCTGAAATTCTGACATTCACAGTCATATTGTAGTAAAGCATCAAAGTTTCCTTATGATGTTAGAAGGGGACTTCTGCGCAGTAGGCCCCTTTTAACATCAATTTTACTATTCACCTCTAGTTGGTATACATATTACAAGAAAAAATGCTTGAGAGATGGCTTTTATGGAGAAACATGGCAAAAGAACAAAGATTAAAGTTTAAAATTTCTGAAAATTAATTAATCCTTTTCGTCATTTAAAGTACACCAGCTCTGACTCCCGAATGCTACTTATAAGGATATTAATGGGGTTAGGGAACATAAATTTCGTCTGAGAAACATAGAAATAAATTTAAGAATGCCCACTGAACCTATAACTACAAAGAAAGCAATTATGTCTAGCAAAATGTATGATATCGGAAAAATTATAAAATGCATTCCAGAAGAACACCATCCCTTTTGGCAAGAGATCCAAACCTACCTAGAGAATCTTCAAGTGACCATCAGCAGGACTAAAAAAAACTAAATAAACCACTACATTTTTACTACTTATTTTTATATTTTTAAATCGGAATTTTGCTAAGAAACGTAAAAAGTTTAAATTTTATTTCGTTTTATTTGAGTTTAAATTTAGTTACAAATAAAAATTTTCAATTTTACTTAATATTTCTAAATTTTATTTAAAAAACAGTAACTTTTCAAATTTAAATTTATTTGTAAATAAATAAGTTATAATTTTGATTTGAGTTTCGCTGATATTCCATGCTTAATAATCATTTTTCTTGTGACTTTTTTTTGCTTTAAATGCAAATTTTACTTAAAAACGAATGCCTTTAAAATTTTATTAGCTTCTTTCAAATTTAAGTTAACTTTCCAACAATAAATTTTTAATTTTATTTGAGTTTCCTTGATTTTCCTAGTTTCTAATTATTTTTTTCTTGAAATTTTTTTATGTTATAAATTTGAATTTTACTTACAAAAGAAAAACTTTTTAAATTTTATTTTATTATGAGATTTTAAATTCACACACAAATTAATAAATCTTGAATTTTAGTTAAATTTCATTGATATTTCCGACTTTATAATCATTTATTCCGTGAAATTCTGAAATGTTTTACACTTTGTTGTTAAGAGGGGACTTCTGCAAAATTTAAATTTGAATTTCCCAAAAATTAATTACTGTAATGTTTTTTGGTTGCCGTCAGTAGATTCATTTTTTACTGTGAAACGTATTAGAAATATCTTGGAAACTAATTTCGATGTTGTTTCGAGCCCATTCGTTTTTTGCTTCCTCTGTAAAATTTTAAAAATGTCAAAAGTTTCCTTTTAAAATCAATCGATTCATTTGAGTAAAAATTGTAAAGATTAACGTTTTGGAGCAGTTTTTGCAAAAGACTTAATTGTTTGCTCTCATGACCAGATAATGAGAAATGATAGTCTCACATTTCAATAAATATCCATATGACACCAATCTGTTTAAATATCATTCCACAACTCAGTCTGAGTTCAAATATATCATTTGGAATATATATTTTAAACTGAAACAGGCAATGAATGTAATTTGAGTATTACAATGTAGTCATTTAAGAGAAACGTCTTCTAAAAGTTGAAACATGAACTGCTAGTATGTAAAATATCGTAATAAACTGTCAATCTTACCAGTTGTGTCAGCAAATGGTTTAATGTCATTAAGCAATTTCTGAGCAGCTTTCTTCTGGCCGGCAAGAGCTTCAGCATAAGCATACAAAAATGTTTCGTACGGAGTTGAAGGAGAATTATTAGCAAGGCAAGACATAGCTTTCCCAATGACAGTTTGGTTCTTGTAGTTAGAAATCAGAAGAGAGGCGAGAACGTAGGCCGTGATGGTTCCATTCTTTTTGTCTTTTTCCAGTCCTCCCTAAAATTGAAGAGTAAGCAAAACTTCTACAGATGCTTTCAAAAAATATCGTCGTCTGTTCATACCAAATCATGAAAAATTTTATAGAGATGGAAACAGAACATATCGCTTAAGGACCGCTTACCCCTTAGCTGGTTTGCCCTTACGCCATAGGCGTAGAGTTATCTCAATTTTAAACCTATAAACTAAAACAAAGTCATTCAAAGGGGTTATCATTTTATAAAAAATTATGTAGAATCTATAAAAAATTCATCTGTCCTTTAAGTTCTCAATTGAATAAAGATAACAACGCATTTCCAAAATAGAAAGTGTCTTCTACTTATAAAGTTGAAAAGAAAACAAACCTGTTAAGCGGTTAAAGACTGGAAAGATTCTTCATGGAACTAAGACATAGAAAAATCAAGGTAAAAATGGAAATTGGGACAGAACCAATTCTTCAACTCAAAGTCTTCTATGGTACCAAAAAGCAATGCTTTTAAACAAAAACTAAAATTATTAAATGTCTAGCAATACCCGCACAGTGTTTCCCGTGGTATTATGACTTCAAAAAGATACAGAAAATGTCCACAATGATATAAAATAATGTTTTGAGGGTCGAAATCCAAACAAAAAAATGAATATAATATTGGTTTCTTGATTTTGCCCGCTTGTTTTTCTCTGGGCCAATGATATTACCTCAAGATAAGTATTTAAAAAACGAAAGAGAAATTATAAAGTTTACTGCACATAATGCCATTAGAATTTAAAATAAGTAAACTCAATTTTTATGATTCTCAGAACAACCAGCTGGTTCGCCAGCTAAAATGGAGTAATAATTCAGTAAGTCTGAAGGAATAAAATCTTGGGATCCTATTTAAAATAGTTTATAGGTGACATTAGATATTTTTAATGAAAGTCATCCAACGAAATTATTTCAAGTTGAAGTTGCAGTACCAAATAAACCGTTATTTTTCAAAAGAAAAATTTAGGATTTATAAGAATGACTCCTATAAACCAGATAAAATGATATAGAGTGAAAACCGACTAAAATTTTTAATGACTTCAAATGTATCAATGTGCCTTGAAGGATAAAGACAAACATAATTTCTGTAGTATAAAAAAGAGAGGAATTTTCAGCTTCAAGTTAAAACCTTGGAGCCACAGTTTCAAATGCCTCCTTGAGGTCATATTTCATTCTGTTCAGTTTCATTTGTCTATTTTTAGTGAAAGAACACTGAGGAACTTGAATGTAACATAAAAAATATAACTAAATATCTATAGTTCTATAACTAAAGATATGAGCCTTCATGTTCGACTATCAATAAGTATAAAAAAACAAATCAAAAGTATAAAAAAAGTATAAATCAGAACGCGATCCCCGAGTTAAAATAATAGTCTATCATGAGCTTGAAGTGGAAGGCGAAATTGATCAGAATTAAGACACAGACGCTCAAAAAAAAAAAGAAAAAAACTTTTCCTACCCTGCTAAAATGCAGTAAAAATAATTGAGTTAAAGTGACCCAATAAAAGTATTTTACCATAACCCTACCCTCACCCTAAGTTTCTCCACCAGATGGCGCAGATGTAAGCAGGGCGAAAGCAGTTTTCCATATCTTCGCGGTATGCGGAAAAACAGTAAAACCTCAAAAGCTAAACAATTAATTAAAATTCAAAGGAAAAAGGTATTTAAACCGTTCTTGCTTTAAATAAGAGAGAAATGTTCCAGTTATTACCTCAAAAATTTGAAAAAGTTAACGAAATTAGAATGTCGGATGCAGGAAATTTAAATTCAAGACTGAAAATTTTTCGTGAAAACCACTATTTTTTAAAAAGTTCTCAAAATTCGTTAAATTAAGTTAGGCTTTAAAATATATTTTATTAGAGCGAAAATTGTTTGTTCTTTCTGATGGTGCATTGATTGTTTTTCTACGATTATTAGACAAGATACTACGACCAAACACTTGCCAAAAATCACCCCAAGCAACACAAAATATTAAATAAATAATTTAATAATTTCTAGATTAAATTTTAAAATTCGGGCTTGAAGGTGCATTGAGTCACCGTTACGTCTAGATAGATTCATCTGGACATCGCACACTCAAAAACACTTCCATTTATAAGTATAGACTTTCACTGCTTTCTAAATTTTTTTATTCAGGAGTATCAGAAAAATTAATTTTTATGTGCTTTTTTGCTTTCAGAATTACGTTGCGTATAATTATAATAATTTTATTCTCTGATTAAACGAAAATTTCATAAATTAGACGGTTAGAGCAAAGCTTTTTGAGTATAAGTAAATTTTTCAGAACTACTTGTCTTTACCAAACGATTATTCAAACCAGACTTTTTCCTATATGTTTATGCATTATCTAAATATATAAAATCAGTTATTATTACGTTTCATTTGCTACACATAATAAAAGTGTCTATCGTAATCTTAACCATAAGGTATCAATTGGAATGAAAGATACTTTCATTTTTTAAAACTGAATTCAGTTTAACAGAACTTACTTGTATACCCGAATCAATAATTTGCCCAACATTTGGAAAGCAGCCATCTTTTTGCTGTCTAGTTGTGATCCATTTTTGAGTGTCGTTGAATATTTTATCGTCTATGGCAATGTATCTCTTTGCTTGATAGAAAGAACGCAGGACGAATGCTGTCAAGAACATGCTGCCTTCTTTATCACTGTTCCCAAAAGCACTGAAGGATCCATCATAGTGCTGATAAGTCAATTCCCGCTGATAACCTAAACACACATTTAAACTGTTGAATGTCTTCACAAAATATGATTAATTATATTTCTGTTACATTTTTCCACAGCATGTAGGAAACGTCATATAAGGTAAGGAGCTATATTCTAAAGGAGAATTGGAAATCCGTTAAGTCCGTTAACCCTGTTACTTTGATGCACCTTTTCTCAAAATCTGTAATAGATTCATGTTTGAAACTTTTTATACAAGTACAGTAAATTTTTATCATTATACTGGATTGATTTTTTTTAAAAATTCAAAAGCTTATTTTTTACAAATTTTTTTGTGTCAGAACAAAAAATGTGAAATTGGCAATTTCGATGTACCTTTTCTAAAAATGTGTAATAGATACATATTTGAAATTTTTTATAGAAGTAAATTTCACCTTTATCATTATACTGAAATGAGATTTTGGTTCATTTTTAATTTTTTATAAATTTAAAAAATATTTAATTAGACATGGTGGATTTTTACCGTATTTGGACACAAAAAAAAATTGTAAAAAATAAAGTTTTGAGGTCTTTTTTGAAAACGCTCATTTCAGTACAATTAGAAAGGTATACTTTACTTGTATAAAAAGTTTCAAACATGCATCTATAACACATTTTGAGGAAAGGTACATCGAAATTGCCAATTACACATTTTTTTTTGACACAAAAAAATTTGTAAAATCATTTCAGTATAATGGAAATATGTACTTTACTTGAATAAAAAATTTAGAACATGAATCTATAACAGATTTTGAGAAAAGGTACTTTGAAGTAACAAGGTTAGGGATAATTTAATTTAAATAAAAGTAATGTGTTGGCATCAGATTGTAAGTTCCAATGTAGCTATTTATGTCGAATTTACATGGAAATATCCAAATATAAAGATAATAGAAGTTATAAACTGTTATTTTTATTACATGAAGTGTTTTCAGGAGTTTTTGATAAAAAGTATTCTCATCACAATGAACACTTGACACTTTATAATAGCGAAGTAGACATTAATAACAAAAAAATCAATCTGCCAGAAATAGGTATCTAGATATACCGGGATTTTCAAAGGAAATGATTAAGACTCAAGTAAAAGAAAAACTATATTCCTTATCAGTTCTATGCAGCTTTTTGAATTCTGTTTATAAGGCACATGCTTAGTAGAAAATACGTTATTATGCATGTGGCATCTATAAATTACTTGATATTTTGTAACAACAAACAAGAAAATATATATTAATTAAAACTATGGTAAACTGCGGATTAACCGACTAAGTGTGGGAAAGTAATATCTGTAAAATCGAGCATCCATTAAATCATTCATTAATTAAAGTTTAATCATTATTTAATTAAGGGATCGCTGAGTAGAATTGCGCACAATATTTAAATTAGCATTGGGCCCTAGAGATCGTGCTGCAAATGTTCTTAGTGTTAAAAAAATTAACACACAACTAAAATCTATTTATTACTGAACAATAGTAGGAGGGGAGGGAAATTCTCAAGTTTCAATGTTTGCTTCTCCTTGAATAAGGTTTTTTTTAAAAAAACAAAGATCTGTTTGTTGATATCGGTTGCTTTAATATCAGATTTGATTGAATTCAATCAGCTAAATCGATGAATTACTATATAATTTATTGATGCCAATTCAGACAGAAAATTTATGATAAAATAAGAATTATTTTATTACAAAAGTATCAAAAGATATTACATACCAGTGTTCAGATTTTTTATAGCGTCGGATTTGATGCTGTCCGTGAGTTTGCCAATGTCTGTTAGATAATCCAACACGAGATAGTTTGGCGTGAATTTCACCATATTTTGTTCGCCACATCCAGTTGGGAGGGAGACGAGATTGTTCAAATTTTTTATAGCAGGACCCATCACGTTTCCTATGAAAAAAGCGTATTGTAGTGTAGGAAAGAAATGGAAAAATAATTATGCTATTTGTTTATTTTACATTAATTTTTGCATTCCCTGTCGCAGTTTAACCCGAAATAACTCAGGATCGATGAACGAAAAGTGATTATTTTATTGTATTTGGCAGATAGTAAAATATATACAGACGTAAATTTTAAAATACCTGCGATACAATTCTGTATGTTGCATCACAGCTAACGAAACTTAAATATTGGATTCAAAATAACTCTGACTCAATTCAACTATCACTCATCTGTAGAATGAATAATCCTGAATATGGTCGCGAAATCCTGACCATGGCCCCATGTGAACCAATGGGTGCCAAATTGAGTGGAAAAAGTGAGGCGCAGAAAAGACAGTCATAAACATCTAAAGAACCCGGATGTATAGAGGTAGACAATAAAAGTTTTTAAAAATTAGTTAGTTTTCCAAATACTATTGCTTTTTTGTAATTCCTACTTTCAAGCAGCTAAAATGAAATAAAAATTTAATCTTTCCCGATAAAAGAAGGGGACGAGTAACTCTCCTCGCCCTCTCCCCCGACTCGCCGCCACTGATGTGAATCATGACTGGGCAGCATTTCTCCCTAGTTCGTAATCCGTCACCAACCCTCTCCTTCCCCTCTAGTTCTATAAATAGAACTGTGACCTTGAGGAACCGTCAGAAACGCCGTTACTCCAGCTCGCTCTGTTTGGAAATATTTTTAAAAATTAATTAAAACTAAACAGAATGCTGCATGGAAATTAAATTGGTGTCATTATAAAGCTAAATTTTAAACTTTAACCCTTCTTTGCATGATTTTTTCTTTATTGGTGAAATAAATCAAGGTGATATAATTCATGTTCAAAATTAAAGGAAAAATGGTTAAAAAAATCTTAGTATATATTTATAGTATAAATTTAGCAAAAAACAATGTGATGGAAATTTCCATCATCATGCAAAGTTAGATTAAACGCAAACTTTTTCAGAAATTGCTCTAAAAATAACAGAAACACATGTTACAAACCTTTCATCCACATCACTTTTTTAGCAATAGAAACTCAAATATAATAAAACAAAATTAAAAACGAAATCATACGTTTATTGCAACTACAACAAACAGCGGAATGACAACTTCAAGCTCGTTTTACTGATAGTGACACTTGCTTATTTTTGACAGCTATGTTTTTTTTATGCAATGGACATTAAAAAGGTATCCAGACACGATCAACTTAAAGTGAACTTGTTCTTTTATATAATTTTTGGGCATTCAATGTTATGATGGAAATTTCCACCATCATGCAAAGAAGGGTTAAGATGAAGTTAAAATCATTTTTGTGCGACAATATGCTCCAAAGTTATTGCGGAAAAACGTTAAAATTATAGGTAATTTTTAATTAAATAAAATTATAATTATAATTTCGAAAAGTTCGTAAAAGTGAGCAACTATTACCCAAAAAGCAACCACTCTATTAGCAAAAGATATTGCACGATATCTCTACGACGTTGTCCGGTATTCTGAACGCCGTACAATATCGCGAAGATATCGTAACAATATTGTACAGCGTCTTGTGTTATTAGGGCACCTGCCGATTTCAAATTTCTGGGCCTAATGATTTGGGAGTTTTCGTGATGAGTGAGTGAATGAGTCATGGTATTTGCCTTTTATATATATAGACGAGATAATGTCCAGTTACCAACTTCATGTTAAGCTGGTTTCCTACCATAAGTTCTCAACTGCGGAAAATCTAATATCAAATTTGATGAGATATCACTTGAGGAAATTCAAGTTTGGCGGCAATACTGTACCCTTAAGCCAATAGAAACTTTAATAAAAAATTACCTATAATGCAATATACAAAAATTTGAAAGCGTTTTCAAGCCTCATAATTTTAAAATGGCAGGAAAGCATGACATTAAATGCTTGAAGAAACGATGAAAATCCTTTCAGTCCACCTCACTCACACACACACAAAACAAACCCAAATTCAAATATCTATTGCCACGCTTTATAAAAATATTACTTTGGAGCAGGTGTGATGAAATATTTCAGCAATGCAATGAATACTAAAGTGAAACTTCTGCTTTGGAGTTAATTTCCCAAGAAAACAATTTATACTATCACAACCGTAACATTGCAAAAGCGCGTGAATAAAAGATTTGCTTAAAATTATATTCAAATGATAATACAATCCCTTTGTGATGTTTGAAGTATAATGAGGAAGCAAATGTTTGGTCCTAAACCCTCGTAATGACATTAATAAAATTGTAAGATGTGTCCCAAGTTATTTTTATGTTAACAATAAGTTACTGCAGTAGTTATTAAAATCATTTTGCAAAATACTTTTTCAGATTATTCATATTGAAAAATATAATTAAAACCTCACGATACACTCGATTGCAATAATAAAAAATTTCACTAAATTATGTGTCAAGAAGAATGACATGAAGATATATTTTTTGAGAATAAGCAAAATTAATTTATAGACTAAATATAGATTAGTTATTATTAAATTAAAAACAATTGGAAATTCTTTATCTAGATTAGAGAAAAGACGGCTTTGTGTCATTATCGTAGAAATAAGTACTCAGACAGTATTTTCACTTTAAAAATATAGTAATGACGCACTTCTGAATGCAAATACCAAAACTGTAAATATCTTCAATACCAAACTCTGTTTTCCATAATATCTTAGACTCATGACATAAAATTTATATTGAAACAAAAAGTTTCCCTTTTTGCAAAGAATGTTATTTAATTCTTAATATTCATGCTCGATAAAAGAATATTTCAGAAATTTTTATACATGAAAACTTTTTTTACACGTCATAAAGAATTTTATGAAATCTGAATTATTCTTAATCTGCTAAAAAATCTCTTATAATGGAGAAATTGAGAAACTTACCACTAACATCAACAAGTGCTCTCGCGGAGTTAGGCACAGCATCATCCGGCAAATCTAAATTGTCAGACTTGGAGAACATTTGATTTTCCTCATCTGCAGGAATAGATTAAATTATCACACCTTGGATAAAAATCTGATTTTATTTCAATACTTCAGTAAATTATTTCTGTGTTACCGGAGTGTAATGATAAATTTATATGTAGTTTTTATCTATTAAAATATTCGGGC
>BGPR01009346.1:0-11394 GCA_013235015.1 Araneus ventricosus | reverse complement strand
GTTGAATGTAACGGAAATTGGGTGTGCCATCAGCTGGCACACTGCGCGGAAAAGAGTTAATGAGATTGCATTTCCTAGGAATTTTAATGAGAGGCAATTCCTAGAAATTTTTATGAGATGCATTTCCTAGAAATTTTAATGAGACGCATTTCCTATTGAAATTTTAGAGTATTTCCCGTAGACTTTTTCATAAAGAATATATTCTCAACAAGAAACTACGTGTTAAATTTTTAAAACATACTCAACTAAATAATTTTTGTGAAAAATGCATGAACTATTTACTTAAGAGATCGACGGCAATATAATACTGTGATGATTTTAATAGAAACTTTTTTCGTCCCTAAAAGAAGATTACTACTTTCGTGAAATTCTATTTGATGCTAAATATTAGAAATATTCAAAAATTGAATAAATAAATGCAGGTTCTACAGTTTATGTTTTGTTATATTTATTAATATTTCCCCCTAAAGTTTTAATAAAAACGAGTCTCTAGTGACAGGCAGTGTGGCTATTTCTGTACCTCAAATTAAATAATAAAATAATTTTCTTAGCCATGACATATAAACCATACCCCATATTTCTGCTACTTTAAAGCATATATAAAATTTATATTCATAATTTTAAACATTTTTAAATAAATAATGACCAATACTGATAAAAACTTAGACGGATGTTATTGATATGAAAAATGTTATCATAACGTTTTTCCAGATAAGTGAGGTCGAATTTGTTTCAGCCAGTTAAGGAAGGAACATATTTAAAAAACTTTATTTTAATATCAAGTACTTTTTTTATAAGCGCACGCGTAAAAGTATTAAATACAAGGGTTTACCTCGACTTCTAACGACTGCGTGATGGCATCTCTTGCAGTACCATCGTACACTGGAGAATCTCCACAAACTGCACTTGAAGAGGCTGTGCCGGCTTCGACAGTTATATTGATAGATCCCACGGTTGTTGCCTTCAGTTTCATTTTTAGACTTTCACTTGTACTTGGTTGTATGCAAATCTCATTGTCAGACAAGTCACTAGTGACTTCAAATCCTTGCGGGTCTTTTAAGTTAACAGATATCTGGAAAGAGGATTTATAATGTTGTTACTCCGTGAATTACAAAGCATTTCGGTTTCAGAAATGCAGAATAAATTATGTATTTCATGAATCTATTCAGCAGTTAAAAAATCTTTCAATCAAATATCTTTCAAGGGATCATACATAAAATCAAGGGATGATGAGTATACATATCTAAAGCAAGGCAAATGCAGATATTATAAATTTTACATAAATATTTTCCCGTAGAACATTCTCTTATACTTATACTTATACTTATACTTATACTTATACTTATACTTATACTTATACTTATACTTATACTTATACTTATACTTATACTTATACTTATACTTATACTTATACTTATACAGTGTGCCGTGTTTTGTATAAGAAGTATTGAGAAAGCATTTCGGGACTCTTTCCTTTGATTGGATAGAGGCTGAGAACATCACATACTGAAGTTCGTTCCGCTAGCTTGCGTATTTGAATTTGAATTTTGAGCTTTCATATAGGAGAGAGTGGGATAAAACCGGGTATCCTTGATTATGGCGCTATTAGTTCTTCTTTCTAGTGGGCAGATACTGAATTGTTCTCTACTAGTCCAGAAGAAGGAACAGTCATAGTGGCGTGTTGCAGCTGTTGAATTCACTGTATATCTGTGACGGTTTGTTTGTTTTAAGACGTCATCTCTCTAATGTTCGTTTGATTTTAAACTGTTTTTACTTAAAAATCACTACAGTTCTAAAAACTATATTTAGTCCATCTTATTATACGTTTACTAAGGATTCATACCCTGTAAAACAATAAGATTTAGTCCATTAATTGCTTTGTTCTATTTCGTTTCTTATAACCACTGCACTCGGAGTAAAACCGGGTACTCCAAGTGGCGTAAGACGGGACAGTCAGTATTGATGATTCCTCCTATTAAGACGATAAAATCACATCAGATGTTGATGGTTTATATTTTAAAGATGAATTTTCTAATTTAAATAAGGAAGAAGGGTTTATCCAATGTGAAAACTGTCTTATTTGTGCCCACGAAAGCTGCAATGGCATGGAGGAAGAAGACAACTGCTTATATGTGAATTTGGTAACTAATATTCTTAAATGGCCATATAAAATAAAAATAATTGCAATTTTTCTACGAAAAATTGAGTTTTCCTAATTCCCCATACTGTTAACATGTCTGCCCAATTTTACCCCACTAGTGGGGTAAAACCGGGTAGTTTGACTTTTTTTTATTTAAAAATCATTGATGAAAAAGTAATGAAACTGAGACTTTTATGGAAAGATATATTGTACTCCTATAAACAATGAATATTTTAATAAAATTTTACAAACTCTCCGTCTAATCTTTTCGCTCCAGCTTGCCTTCGAACCTTAGCTACCCGGTTTTACCCCACTTTCTCCTACATACAGGCAGGCAGACCGACATGCAATTAACCCGCTGATACATTTACTCCAAAATTTAATAGACTACACAGCGCTGGTGTTAAAACCTATGACCCATTCGAAACCTTATGACAATTTTCATACCTCTAAGTCATTGCGGTAGCATATTTACGTGCACTGCACATGGGCGAGCAAGCAAGCAGGCATCCCATTGACGAATTGTATTTTTGGTATAGAGCGTTTTGGCAATTACGGTTCCTTTTTTGCGATAAAGTGTTTATACCAAGACGAAATGGGCTTACATTTTTATTTGAAAATTTAACAATTCAGTGCTGCAAAAATTATCCTATAAAATAAGGTTTTGAAACTGCAATAAAATATTGAAATTCATATATAAGAAAAATATAATTAAATAATTGGTCATTTTGACAGCCATATTAATATCAATAATAGAGGAATCGGCCCCCAGATATACATTTTTTAGAGATCTCTTTAGCGCATCTGGTGTATAGTCCATATAAAAATTTTGGTGTCAATTCGTTGTCCGGTTTCAGCAGCAGGATGCTTTGAATTTAAGAAGCTCAGTTATAATCAAATTGTGCATAACCTCGCTTCTTTTGCTCGACGTGCATTCTTTTTAGACGCAGTTAACTGGTTAAAGAAAAACCCCGAAGAGGTCAGTTTCTTAAAAGATTCAAGTAAACTTTGGTACTGTTATATATGTCACTTTATCTGTTTCAAAATTTTATGAATGAGAAAAATCTTGATGATTTTAATTGTTGAAAAATTTTACCGGCAAAGCAGCATCAACGTAGTTGAAGACAGACACTACGACGACGAACTCTTCACCTCTAATGACGCTGATAGGGAGAGTGTAGGATATGAAGAAGGCTTGGAACCCCTTGATGGAAGTCATGTTGGATAGCCCAATACCATCTTGCGAGTTGATGCACACGGCGCTTCCATCCCATTCTGTTATAGTGTGTGGAATATTGTCCTCTCCCGTATATGTTCCGTCAGGACTGAAAAATAATTCATTTATTAAAGAAATTTAACGGAAAAAATTTGACACAATACGAAATTGAAAAATTATGGAATGCTCTCTTCTCTATTTGCTCGTATATTTCCACACTACAATATTACTACTTATAAGTGTATAATATTATTAGTTATCACCTCAAAATGATATTATTACTTGTAAGTGGAGAAAAATTATTGTAGCAAAGTGTTATGCAACGCAGTATTCTCGACTAGTACACCCCGAAAACTTCCAAAATAACCTACTCCAGGGAAAGATGACAGCGGTTATATTTGGATCATTGGAACTGCACCTGTACCACATAATTTGTAGTATGTACCAGAAACTTTATGATGTATGTATCTTTTCATGTATCACACATCTTTGTACGTCGTATACTTGTAAATTAACAGTCCTTTGAATCCCGATGAATCATTTAGGCTAACCCTGTATATTGAGCAATATCTAAGGAAATCAATCAATTTAAACAAGTTTTATTTTTGAACTAGAACCAGTGGCAAGAGCTTGTCAATAAACGTAATAATAAAAAAATTAATATATTGTTTTCTATGGATATGCATGGTAATGTTCTAGTAAAAAAATACCATGTCTAAAACTGCTTATAAAATTCTGATTCAGAGTTAATAATAACACTCATGTTTAAAAAAATCTTTGTAAATATGGTCATTATTGTGCATAATAATGTAAATAAAATTAAACAAGTTTAAGGGGAAAAAGTACCTCTTTGCTTTTGAAAGACTTTGTCCAAAACTTTATACAGGGTTCCCACTTACATCCTTTACACCCCCCTTAACTTCTAAACGGCGACAGCTTAGGCCATAAAGTTGGTGTCTAGGTATAGTAAAACGGCTATGCGCTACTCGATGAGACAACGTACAACGCCATCTATCGGCAAATTTTGGAATTAGAGGTCCTATCTCGTAGACGGTTAAAAATACGAGAAAAAGTCAATTAGAAAGTTGTAGAGCAATCTCGATTTAGTACGAAAAGATACCTTGCGAACATTAATACTCAAAACAGAATGCAACCAGCGGGAGCGACCTCCCCGAAACTTTCTCGCATACGACCAGTAATGTGGGGTGGATAAACACCCATTGGTAGGTAAATATTTTTGGGGTATTTTTTTTACCCAAGGCCCGGTTATTTTGAAAAAAAAATTATGAATGGGGATTTACAATGAAACATATAAAATTTATGAATTCCCCAAAACTTAATATTTAGCAAAAAAATTGCGTATGTTCGCAATTTTTACGCGCGCTGAGGTACCACAACTTTAACGTTTTTGAGTACGAAATCTTACTATAGATATCGCACAGCATTTCACTACACCTTTGGTTAATCACAGGAGTCCATCTGTGTCAAAACGGAGTTTCGTTTTGGGGGTTGCCATAATTTCCGAAGCGCGTGTTTGCGTCTCGCTTCAATTTCCGCCAAGGTCAAACGCCAACCGTACTCACTTGAGTAAAATAAGCGAAACGTTCGCCAACACACAGTCGTAATGTGCATTTTGAACTAAATATGAAATTTGAACACCTGTTTTTTAAAGGATTGAGATGAAAATTGGGCACAGATCTATAATTAATGTTAGTATCCGCGATGTTAAGTTTTATTTATCTAAGCCAAAGGGCTTATGAGATGCAAGTATGCGATTACACAGACCGACAGACAGTCAACACGTTGACGGATTTGGCACAAAATTTTATACGGACCTACATTCATGACGATAAAACTGTGTACCAAATTTTATCCATCTAGCTATTCAAGTTTCTGAGTTATAGTGTTCACATGACTTCAGACATACAGACAGATAGACTTCCCGTTGACGGATTTTGTCCAAAATTTGACAGAAACCTACAAATTATGTTTAAAGACCACATACCAAATGTCATTCCCGTAGCTCTAATAGTTTTCGAGTTATCGTTTTCACAGACAGACAGACAGACATAATTCCAAAATTATGTTTTTCGGACTCAGGGAGGTCTAAAACGTGGAGATTCGTCAAAATCTCGAGTTCGAATTTTTTGACGATTACAATACTTCCTCTTTGTATACTTCGTATATACGAGAAAGTAAAAAATGAACAATTGTTTGGTCTCGATTTCAAAAATTGTCATGTCATAAAGAGTGGATAAAAGAAACTGAGACACGTCCCTGTCTTCTGGATCATTTATTTATATTGCTCAAAATGTTCTCCGTTAGCCACTCTACACATTTGCACTCTGGACTGGATTTCTCGCTTCGTTCGCGTTTCATGACGTCATAGTGTTGAAAATCACAATCAAAGAAATGTTCATTTTTTACGTTTGTTTTGAGTATTAATGTACGCAAGATATCTTTCCGTACTAAATCGAGAGTGCTCTACAACTTTATAATTGACTTTTTTCTCGTATCTTTCACCGTTTACGAGATAGGACCGATAATTACAAAATTTGCCGATAGATGGCGTTGTAAGTAGTCTCATCGAGTAGCGCATAGCCTTTTTACTATACCTAGACACCAACTTTATGGCCTAAGCTGTCACCGTTTAGAAGTTAAGGGGATGTAACGGATATAAGTGGGAACCCTGTATGTAATTTTGGTGAATACCTTATGGTAAGCTTCATTGATATAGCTTAATGAGTCTTTTTAGTTACTGTGTTAACCCGTGTACTTACAGATTTATAATAACAAGAATATTTCTTTTTTAAACTTCGAAATTTCCAAATATATCATTTTAAGGATGTCAGTTATTGCTTATTCGAAAAATAAAAAGATCAAAAAATTTAAAATAAGACTATTAATAATGTCTATAAAATTTCTATTGAAACAATATAGCAGTCATTTATATATATATATAAGGCATCACTTAGACGGTTTCTATGTTTGGTTAATTGCTTTCAGTAACATTACATTTAATTTAATTAGACATTTGACAACTTATCATTTCAAGATGAAAAGCGCTTGTAGAGAGGACTTTCTGTCAATATTTCATTACTCTTTAGATAAAATATTCAGCAATATTTTTTTCAATTTTAATTCGTTTTTATTTTGTTAGTCAACCGATAAAGATCAATCAAGAACGCATCACTGAAATATGAGCATTTCTGACAGAAATTTCACTAATTTACCGCGAAAAAAATATGTTAGAAATTATTTGTAAATAGTATTATTTCATGAGGACTACATTGTGGACATCTAAATTGACCTTCTTGTCTTATTTTTAGGAATTTTTTTCAGATGCCGTCCATTATTTAAAATTAATATTAGGGGATACCGGGGCAGGTTTATACACTTTTTAAACTTTTATATTTCTGTTTTATGGCTTTAAAGTATTTCTTACATCTTCATTACCAATGAATTAGTTAGACTTTCAGGCATGTAGTGCATATTTTGAAATACTTTAAATTATTATATTTTTGTAATTATACCATTTTGTTCACCATGATGTCACCTGTGTAAACTTGCCTCACGACCGGGGCAAGTTTTTCACACTGCCTGGGGGACTTTTACACACCACCAAAAATGATTAAAAGACTTACAGAAGAAGGCTTACAGTGATTAAAATACAACAAATTAAATACAAAGAAACCTAGTTCATTTCAAAAGTACATAATATATTATAAACAATTACGGTGAATACTAATAGTTTTCAAAATCACTTTCACAATACAAACAAAATATTTTGAATTGCCATTGGTAATATAGTCCTCATGTGCCCACCCTTACTTTCGGTGCATTGTTCCCACTGTTCGCGAGATCTTGATTCTTCGTATGGATTTAAACAGTAAATACACAGACAATTTTCATCGTCATCAGAATCAAAAGTTTTCTTGGTTTTAGTTTCTTTTTACCATCAAAATTTCCCAAATTTTCTTTCAGAACAAGGTTTTTCCTATTTAAAATTTTTTTATTTATTTATTTAAATTTTTTTTCATTATTATAGCGTGTTGGAGCCCACTGACTGAGACATAGTATGATGGACTGACGCTGATTTTCTCTTTATTGATTTCTCCTTCTACATTTGTAAAGCGTTTCTACAGGTATATCTGTAAGAGTTGATGTTTGCATTTTTTTCCTACCTTTGTTACTTCTTTTACTTCGCCCAGCTTCTTGAAATGGCCTCACATCTTCAGGTGTTGGGAATGACTTTGTAATGCAAGTGCCACTTGTGCCAGTTCTAACAAAAATGGCTATAGGGCAAGTTTACACACTGTGTAAACCTGCCCCGTGCACTGTGTAAACTTGCCCCATTGCCATTTTTTTTGTTATAACTGAGCATATAAACTTTATTCATAATAAAAATAATCAACTAAATAGCTTCAAAGAACCACAAAAGAACAACCTAAGAAATAATCCATAATAAGTTATAATATTCTAATAGTACGAGCTCTATTAAAGCCAATAAGTAAGAGTAAAAATTTACAGAAATGGTAAAAAATTAGACAAAGTTGTCCACTTCACGATCCACTTTCAAGACTGACTCCAAATTTGTGTGAGTACTAATGGAGGCCGAGACACTTCTTCCGAAACGATATAGAGTACCCCTCGACCAATGGTATGTGAAATATAAGTCTTGTGTAAACTTGCCCCTTTACCAAACTTGCCCCGGTCTCCCCTAAGATAAAATTTTTGAAATAGTGCCTGCATATACAGCCATTTACATCTTGCGATATAGATTGAGAGAGAGAGAGCTGTCATGTTTCATTATTACGTACCCTGTCATTTGCAACTCGAACAACCAAGTCTCCGGAAAATAGTTCCTCACTTCTACGGCAGACTGCGTTGCACCTGGACCGAGTGCACCTCCTGGACCCATAGGTGCTGCCGCTGCTGGCAGAATGATTTTGGACATTCTTCCGTCTAAAATTAAACATATTTTATAATAATACTCGGTTGTCTTACGGGAATTTCACATTATATTCAAGCAGGATTACTTCATCAAACAAAAGATTTGGCTTATTTGCATTTAATTCAGCTGCCACTAAATAACAGATTGAGAAAACACTGTATCTGATATTTTTCGCAGCTCTTTATAAAAAATCTGTGAGAGTGTTAAATATTGATTTCTCATATGATTTCACAATATGGTGCGTTTTGTATTTAGTTTTGTCCTACAGTAAAGCGAGTAGAGTATACAGGGTGCCAGCAAAAGTCCGCTGTCACCCCAATAATTTATGAACGGCAAGAGCTATAGTCATAAAAGTGGGGTCTAGGTATAGTGAAGTTGCCATGCGCTACGCAAGGAAACCACTTACAGCGCCACCTGGCGGCAAAATTCAGAGTTAGCGTTCTTATCTCAAAAACGGTACGAAATACGGGGAAAAAGTCAATTGCAAAGTTATTCAGCATCATCGATTTAGTAAGAGAAGACACCTTTCGTACAGAAATGTTAAAAATAGAAGGCGTTAAATGCATATTTGTTTGGTTCGCAACTCCCAAAATTGTAACTCGACATAACGCAGAAGAAAAGAGAAAACGTCACAGTCCAGAGCATCTCTAATCATGGCACGTGTTAGCGTGCGTGATTACAATACGAGAGGACCTCGTTCAAGTGTCCAACAGTACATTCGGGACACATTCCGGCAACAAGTCATCAGGTATGGTGGTTGCGTAGAATGGCCTTCACGCCCTCCTAGCCTGAACCCATTGGACTTTTTTCTGTGGGGATACATCAAACAGCAAGTGTATGCAACTCCTCCACCAATATTGCAGGAACTTCGAAACCGTATTACGGATGCTTGTGCCAGCGTGTCACCTGACATGTTGCCATGTGCAATCCCGTGTCCAGATGTGTATTGTTGCTAAAGGACACCATTTTGATCATGGCAGATAGATGAGCCTCATTTCCGGCAAGTACAGTTTTGTTCAACGCGATCAAACAAATGTGCGTTTTCTGCTTTTCATTTGTATCATTTTTGTGCTCAAGATGTTTTTCCGTAATAAATCGATGATGCTGAATAACTTTGCAATTGACTTTTCCCTCGTACTTCGTACCGTTTTTGAGATAAGAATGCTAACCCCGAATTTTGCCGCCAGGTGGCGCTGTAAGCGGTTTCCTTGCGTAGCGCCTGGCAACTTTATTATACCTAGACGCCACTTTTATGACTATAGCTCTTGCCGTTTAGAAATTATTGGACTGACAACGGACTTTAGCGGGCACCCTGCATATTTGGCAGCAGTTCCGTTTCACCAACTGGGAGCGAAATTTTATACATATCTATAGTTCTGATACCAAGTCCACATACCGAATTTCACTTATCTAGCTCACTGCGTTTTTCAATTATTGAGTACACTCGCATATGGATAGACGGACAGACTTCCGATTAAAGTATTTCGTATAAAATTGATAGATATCTACTATTTTAGTGTGTAGGCAACATTCCAAATTTTATTCCTTTATCCTTTTCCTTTTTTGAATTATCGTGTTCACAGAATGAGAGACCGACCTATTTGAATGCAATTGTCCCAGAGAGATCTTTATTAGATATTAATCATATCGGCATTTCCAGAACACTAAACAAACATTTCTCAGTTTTTACCTCAGAAATTTTTGCAATTTATACAGCTTTAAGGGCAATTAGACTTTTATCCCGAAAAAAGTGGATTATCTATACAGATTCTCAAAGCTCTATTGAGGAGATTTTAAACGCATCCAGACAAAGCCATCCTTTGGTGCTTAGCACAGTAAAATTATATTTTAAACTACAGGAACGGAACTTTGATATTTTATTCTGCTGGATTCCAGGACACGTCGGCATCACTGGAAACGATGAAGCTGATGCTGCGGCAAAAGCAGCTATCTCAAACGTAGAAACTTTTGTCACTTTTCAGGACATAGACCAAGTCCTAAAGCAAACCACACCTATTAAATGGCAACATACATGGGATCTGGAACTAAACAACAAATTACACTCCATACAACCATCTATTGCCGGGTTTCAGCCTAATAATTTTAATCGCCGAATGAGTGTGAAATTAGCGAGACTTCGATTGGGCCATACATATTTTACTCATAAACATCTACTTTATGCGGATCCAGCCCCAAGTTGCTCAAGCTGTAGTACTATTATTTCTATAAGACATATTTTATGCGAGTGCCCTAAATACCGCGTTTTATGGCGGAAGTACTTCGGAAAGTCTTATCCTGATTTAAGAGACATACTTGGTGAACCCTACAATGTAAATGTTTTCTTCTTTGTCCATGACATCAATTTTATACATAGTATTTAGTTTTTTATTTCATCTCGCCTGCTTTTTTTAGACCTCAATTGTGCTTTATGGATTAAAATTTGTGTTTAGAACTTATAATGAGTTTGGCGCAGCTTGGCCAATCTTGGCCCTTGTGCCATAAAAAACCAACCAACCATTAGATATTAATAACAAAGTATACGGAAAGAGAAATTGAAATGCAGCTTGTGGCAAAAGAATGCAAACATCTAACAGTTTATCGAATATTCTAGTCTGAGGTATATATATATGGCACTAACTACTTGGCAGCTGGAATAAGAAGCGAAATGGGCGAGCGCTGAGGAGAAAACAGCAGTGTGTATTGTGGTTTGCGGAAAAAAGCACCGATAACCGTGCATAGAAAATTTCGCCAGATGCAGCGTACAAGTCGATCAAGTGAGCGTTCAAATTATGCATGGATGCAGAAGTTTAAAGTGGCCGGAAATGTTTAAAAATAAATGGGAAATCGAATGCAGACTGTGGATTCTTCGTGCTACTAAATGAACTTACTTACAGCTGCACTGAATGCAATGTAAAAAAAAAATCAGATTTCTTGATTCTTTTTCTTCAAATTACATTTCATTTCATCGATTCGTATTTTTGTTACTAATGTTTAGAATAATAAAGATATTTCTCGGACACAATGTACTTTATCATTGTGTTCTTTGAATATGTGATTTCTTGATTCTTTTGATTCAAACTACAT
>BGPR01009345.1:11080-50223 GCA_013235015.1 Araneus ventricosus | reverse complement strand
CTTTGTCATCGGTTTAGATGGACATGAAGTGGAAGCATACCAGAAAATAATTAAAACAGCAATTTAGAAACCTAGAAAAATAAAAAAATTTGAAATAAACTAAATAACTAAAACAAGGAAACTTAAATAATAACAGAAGTATCCATAGTATCGCTGGAAGAGTCTCTATCAGTAGAAGAGTCAATGGTATCACTAGAAAGACTGTCTTGATGTTTTTTTTTATCCTGATCTTGTTCTTTTTTGATGTTGATTACTAAACTTCGTAATCAATGAAAGAGGAGGAATCAATGTAGGAGAGAGCAGTTGGCAGATCTGATTTTTAAGGATCTGGACTGAAGATCTGATTGTTGGCTTATATAAACTTGTGCTGTATATAGTATAAATATCTGTTTTTTGTCTCGAATTAAATTCGGTATCTTGTTCAACAAACCTTTCATTGACTGGACTGGAGGCGGGTACGGGGGTAAGAGACGGCATTCTGTTCTCTTCTTCATGTAACCTTCCAAATTGCTGATCACCCTTTGCTGCTGTTTATCGCAGCTCGAAAAGCAATTATAGGTCAATCAGCTAAATGTGTATATCTGGCCCACTTCAGCGACTGTTCTTTAGAAATCCATTACTAGAAAGGGCGATACCCCCTTTTCAGAAAAAAATCTCTATAATAGGAAACAAGATATTTTCTTTCAAGAAACTCATACCATTCCAAAATGAAACCCATACATCTGGAACTCATCTAGGCGAAACAACTTGCAAGGTTTCACATAACCTTGTATTATTCTCCTACTCCATACTTCTTCGGATGAAACGTAACATCACAATACGGTAATAGAGACGTTAGAAAACGTTTTAGGCGCTCTGAAATATAACATCGCAGACATAACTCACAACAAAGTAGCCGCTCCGATGGAAAGTGCTGAAAAAATTCCGCTTTAAAATTTCAATGGCATTGTTTCAAACTTCCATCTAAGAGAATCGTACATTTTATGTCCGTGTCTTATGGAGCCATAAGAAGTTTAAATCGCTTTCCTCGGCAGTTATTGGAAAGATATTTCTCCTCGCATTGGTTTCCTTTTGTACTTCAGAACACGGCAACTTGTTCGTTTGATGTGAAGTATTTTGAGCTTTGTTCCGAGACAATTTTTTTATAATACATGTATTTTTCCAGCTGATGTTTAGCGCCCTTCTTCTATAGATACTGTATCTGCTAACTTTTATCTTAAACTAGAAAATTAACCGTCATGGTTTGACGGGTGCAAATTGCCTCTTCATTCGAGAGATTTCCCTTCAAATTTGACGTGTTTAAATAGATATATATGCGAGAGAAATGCTTAATACTGATTGAAAACAAATAAAATAAACATATGTTTTATGACAGGACATACTTTTTTTTATTTCTATATTTCAAAAAATCATCGTGGCATCTAAAAAATCCATCGTGGTATTCATCCGTGAAATCCATCGTCCATCGTGGCGTCCAAACTATATCACGCACATGATATACTACTGACGTAATTCACTACTTTCTATTAAAAACGGTAATGAATTTGAAATAAACGATTAATATAATTTAAAATTTCTCGGGAACTATTGATCATAGCGAGATAAATTTTATATCAATCGATAGAAAATTTTAATTCACTATTTTAGAGCTATTAAATTTGAAATTAGAACGACAATTACTCTTTTAAATTTAAAATTACTGAAATTTAGGTTCCTTTTACAATGAAATAATGCTGTTTAACGTCTCGCAGTGCTATGTCGCGAGTTTTATTGTTGGTGACGTCAGAGCGTTACCGGGGAATCTGGGCTATTATATCAGTAATGCTGTCTGAATTTGTCTGTTTTTTCTTTCTCTAACGGATTTGCCTCAACAGTTGAATTCCATGCGTAGCTATTTTTATTTTGCGCAATTTACAGAAAGAATGTTTTTTCCACATATTTTTCTCAACCAGGAGTATGTGTTGTTTTTAAATTTCTTCTTTTTATGTAACCCAGATTTGTTGTGTTATTTGTCTGTTATGTCCCAATATTAAACTTTAATTTTTTTTCTTCACAATCTTATATCAAGTGTATAGTAATGTGTTGTTCCTCATAACATAACTAGTCATTATTCATCTTTTCAACACTGAATTTGACCCTTTGGTCCTGTAATTCCAATCGATATACCTTAACGTATCCGACTGTGTTCGGAGACATTTTTTTGAAAAATAACTTATATATATTTTTTAATGTTATTTTTCAACTGCATATGTTTTAAAACTATGAAAATATTCTAATATTAGGCTTTCAAAATGATATATTTTTTAAAAAACTGAAAAATTTCAAGAAAAATGACTAAAATATTTGTCTTACGCTAACAGCCATAGACAAAATCATATTCTAAATATACATAAATCCTTGTAGGAGTACATTTTTATGACAGTTATCTTTGCTATGCTCTAAAATATTTCTTGTACTTCAAAATAGTTCTAAGATATAGCTGAACTGATAATTTTTCATAAAAAATGCTTTTCGTTTATATTTAAGCACTTAAAAATAATGCTTGATTTTAAAATTGACCTTAGTTTTCAGAGGAAACATCAAACATATTACAGAAAACAATCTCAGAAGATTTCATATCAATACTAGAATAACATTTTGAGAAATCAATGTTACGGTCGACAGTTTTCCAGAAAAATAGCAGTTCTCAGGAAACACATTTAAAGTTTTCATGCAACAGAAAATAATGCTTACAGTTCGGTAATAAGACAGCTGTAACTCCATTTGTAATTCACGTAGAGTAAAAAGTGAGACAGTTTTAGAAAGCTGATTAAACAGGCTACAAAATTAATTCATAAAAACTTTGATAATTTCATCAAAAACGACGATTTTAAACCTGTTGGATACCTTAAGGCCAGTATATGTACAACTACATTCATCCAAGAGAGCCCCTTTGCTCTGTTTCCAAAGGACACATGGCAGGGGGTCAGGACAACCTAACGGAAGCAAGGACAAATGCGAGGTCAATCGTGTCTCCCTCCTGGTAGCACGGTCCATCCATGTATACCCATTCATCTGACAGGGAACTCTTTGGACTCCCAGTTCGGTGGTATACACTGGCGTTAATGTTAATGGGTGTCTAATTTGATGAATGCTGCTGTTGTCAAAATGTTGTAAAAATCTCCCAGTTTTAGTAAGTCAGTAAAAAGAGGGACAACATACCACATGTGAAGAAGAAATAAATTTTCTTTATTGGTTACGAAAAATTATTTTCTTCCTCTTGAAAAATTTTGAAAATTGAGACAGGCGGCGGTTGTTGCTTGTTAAGGGGACTTACGACTGTTAAACCTCGAGAATTTTCGATTTTATGAAAAAAAATATATATTATTCCCCTGTCTTTTCTGAACAATTTAAAACAATACGAAATAAAAAAATTCCCATAATTATGAAAGTTATGAAGGAAAATGTATCAGGTCTACAACGTAAACATCGAATATGGTCATATCTTTAAAGCGCTGTATCTCAAAATGTGTTTTTTTGATATTGCTCTCACGATATCTCAAGAACTATCGAATATTTTTACATACAATTTTTACTGAATATGTATTTTGATATGTTCTACAAACTGAGCCACATTTTCGTACATATTTCTCTAAAGAAGTTTCATATGGTAGAAAGTTGAAATTTTATCTATTTTAACATTTATTTTAAATTGGTATATAAAATAGAAATTAATTAATGTTACTAAATTTAATCTGGGTGAGTTTTCAAACAGATTGTTTGATTACTTAATACACAAAATATTTGTGTTTAGATCTATATTTATCCGTAGAATGCGCGTAGACTATCTCTTTTTTTTCTCAAACATTTTGCCAATATTTATTACTCTCAAATAGATATTACCAACATGAAGGTTTCTAAATGTGTGTATTATAAGAAAAAGAACAGATATTTTTCTAGAAAGAAAGTGATTTGTGATTTTGCATGTTTCAGATATAATGTGTTGAATTTGATAGTTTTCGATTCATTTTTTGGTTTAAGAGTCGTATGTCCCCGTGTTGATTGTTCGACAGATTTATTCTCTGTAATCCTTCGAAGGCTCTAATATTTTACGACTCTCGTTCTATTTGAACTCAATCTGACTCTCCATAAAATAAATCTCCTCTTTTTTCTCAACTCGCGAACCAATTACCTACTCCTCAACTGAATTTTGCACCAGAGCAATCGTAATAAATAAACAAACACCATCGTTGACTCCTGAAGTTTAATTTTACGGTCCATGAGACAAGTTTACGGCCCTACTTGGTTTTATTTCTCTACGTTGTTCTCATTCGCCAAGTGCCTCCATCTGAATTTATAGGCGCAACATAAGAGTCGAGATTTTAATTGACATTCCGTATTTACAACTTGAACAGTAAAGCTTCTGCCAGAAATCATTAAGGTACGTCAAGGCGGAGGGATAAATTTACGTTTTTTTTATATTTTCAATAAGATTCGGATATAAATACACTTACTCGGCCGTTCTCTTGTTGTGTTGCATTTTTATTTATTTTATATGTGAGTTTGAGTATGGTTCTATGTCGGTGCTTTTATCTGCCATCTCATATAAGGTGGATCGATTTTGTGCTAGTGCTTTGATGTCTCTTCTTTATTCTCTTCTTCCCTTTTCCGTGGTTATTGTGGGTTACTTTAAAGATTGATGCCCTTATTTTCCTTCCTGAATGTGTAGATGTTTCATCTTTTTCATTGTGTTCCAATATACTGCAAGGGGAACGGCATATTTGATTTAGATCTCATATATAGGAGTTTTGATATTGACAATCAGATCATTTCTTTTGATGAATGTCGTATGCTTTTGCTTAGAGAATAATTTTGTTTTTTAGCTGTTATGAATTTTATGTTCCATTCTTTTCTACGATTGGAACCAGAATTTTACACTATATTCTTTCTGGATATTCTTTAACAGATTCTCTTATATATGCATGAATCAGTTTTGACGATTAAATTTCATTTGCTTTAAAAAGATTTTATTTTATTTATGTTGTTAAATCTGGTTTATAATCTTAGTGTTATAAGAGTCCTTATTTAGCTAAACTGCTTCAATAATATGTTGAAATATAATCATTTTGCTTAAAAGACAAATCCGCAAAAAAAATATATATTTTCAAATGTTTTATGAAGACAACAGTTTATCTTCGTTTATAAAAAGAAAATAATATAATTAACAAAAATTACAAAACTGAAGCAACCAAAGTTTCAAAAAGAAGTAAAATGTAAATCTATACTTATAAAGGCAGTTTGTGTGTGTGTGTGTTCTGTGTGTGTGTGCGCGCGATCCAAACGAAGGTATTGCGCATGAGACAGGAAATTTGGTACAAAGGTAGTCGTCAAGATGACTCAATGCACCCAGCAGAATTTTAAAACTAATCTAGAAAATTTTTTATTTCTCGTATTGTTTTGGGTCATTTGTGGCACGTTTACGCTATAATCTTTTCTAATAATCGTTGAAAACAATCAATGCAATCATCGGAGTAGAAAAAAAAATTTCTGTTCTAATGAATTTGTTTTGAGCTTCAAATATAATTTATGAATTTTGAAAAATTTTAAAAAATAGTCATTTTTGCCATCGAATCTTGTTTTGTTTTTTTAAGTTGTATCCAATGTTCTAATAAACATTATTTTCTAATTTTTTCAGCTTATAACTGCAAAGTTCTGTCGGATTTAAAACAATTGTAGTATCTTTTCTATTTTTTGTAATTAATTTTTTCCTGGTCAGTTGAAATATACTCTTTCTCTAGCGAGTTTTCTTCCGCGACACTTTCGTTGCTGGAAGTTTTGATTATGACGGTAGAGCGGGATACGTCATAACCTTCAACTGAATGACTTGATTATTATTTCGGGAGTACTTTAACGTGTTTATGTCTCATATTTTATTGCTGTATAATAAGAATTTTCACGTGGCAATGTTTTAACATTGTTTCGGATTAACATACTCTGTAATTGTTTTCTACAGTTGAAATATCATTATCGCGAAGAAAAATAAGAGGGAAAATCAGTGTATTCTTGTTTTGCTTTCAGAACTTTTTTCATGTCACTGTGGGCGTTTTTTCACTTATTTTGTTCACCTGATTCACGGAGAACGCCGTGCGCGTACTGCTAGTAAATTATAAAAACCAAGATCTTAAAATGAATTTGGTTTGAGGGATATTGTCCTGCCAAATCTTTCAATGTTAAAGATGATGATGGAAACAAAATTGGATGATTAAAAGTGAAAAGATAAAATTTGTACAACAATAAAACTACATGGCATTATTAAATCAGAGGCAATTTCTCCAAACAACAAAAAATTTATGTGTATATGGTGAATTATCGTTTCGGATTTTGTGTACTGGCATTCTAACCACCCCGAACGAAAAAGATTCATTTTGGAATTGTTAAGAAGTTGTTAAGTTTTTCCACGACACGCTAATCTTAGGACAAGAAAGAGAGTTTTACAGATTTACCGCCAACGAACCCCGACTTTTCAACAAAGGAAACTTCTAGAATTACGAATTGTGGTCCATCTCTACTAGGAGCGGAAATATCCGAACTTTCGAGAGATTACTATGTGACGTCACTCTGTTGAAAAGGTATAAAAAAGCAAGCCTCAACCAACATTGAATCGGTTGGCAGGCAACCTGGTGAACTGATAAGACATTAAGTGCATTGAATCTGTGACCGATTTTTATTAGCGATCAGTTGCCTATTAATTATTAGTTTATAATAGCCGCTTACCTGCCGCAATGTTTTATTTCTCTAATATTCGCGAAAAAAGAGTCATTTATTTTTATCATCTAGATTTCTAATTACAAGAAACAAAGTATTAATATATCTGCATTTATTATTATTGTAATGCAGAAAAATAAAATCTGAATTTATGAAGAAATCAAGAAAATTGTCTTTAGCATCCACTGAACATTTTGGCATAATTGTATAAGCAATTTTCGAATACCACTGGCAGGTCTATTCGTTTCTGAGTTAATGACACGCACTGATTAGATGATTTTATTATCCCTTCAAAATCAACGAAAATCAATTACTTAATAGTCTTCAACTTGCTTTGACCTCATTTCTTTCTTGAATGACGAGAAGGATGAACGGCTTCGATGTGGGAAACGAATCGTGAACTAGGTTTTCATGAAAATTCCGAGAGTTGATTATTTCGTCTGAAATCGATAGGTCCCGCACTGTTTGTTTTCTTTTTTTCGCATAATATTCTGCACTTTTTTCGTATCAAAGTTTTAATAATGCAGGAAAATAGTTTTTTAAAAAATTTCTATCACCTTTTTCCCCATGTGAAGAATTTTATATGTCTGCTTGTAACAAAACATGGCAAAAAAAAAATCGAAAATAATTTTTTTGGAGAATAATAAATAAAAAAATGTTTCAATAAATGAATTTTGATTTAAAAATTTTGACTATGAAATAACAACTTCAATCTATTTTCATATTAAAATGTTATGAAACCCTTATAAAAATATTAGAAGAATTTAGAAATTTAAAACTTATCAAGGCATTGATGCTCCTATAACTACTGTCAATGTCAATTTCCCCGAAGAAGGTTGATTAGTGCAGGATTGTTGTCCAACTTTTAAGGATATAAACGTAGCTTCAAGAATGTTTTATCTTAATTTTTAATGACCTATTCTGTGAGAACGTTCTTCTGCTCTGTTACAGTGACAGTCGGTCGAACTTTTTCTGCGACAAAATACCGTCTGATTTGAATCGCTATACACTAAAGACTAATAATGCGAAAAGAATGGTTCACCACAACGGATAGATCATATCTGTAAGAGTTTGTCGCATAGTTTTGTTTCGCCTGTGCATCGACCAGTGTAGGGAGAATGCGCGTGATTGTTATGAATTAGATTTATGTAAGTTTACAAATAAGTGTAGCGGGGAAAGCGTTTAGCTAGAGGTTGACTCTGAGTCATTTTAAGATCTTGAGGAGTATTATAGGACCCACAGTGAGACAATAAAGATCAGAATTATAATATAATACTATTCAGATATATTTATCAGAAAAAAGTAAAATCGTTATTAATTAAAATTTTCAAACTCTGCAGGTTTTTGTTATAACATGCAGAGTCTCTTCGAATTCTACGAAGATTGCAGAATACTTTGTCAATAATCGTAAAGGAACGTTGTATTAAAATTTCAATTCAAAATTGAATATTACGAAATATAAGCATTTGTAGAAAATATTCTGCGCATACAGAAATGTAGTTCATATACTGTCAACAGATGGCGCCATCAGAAGATAATCTAAATAAAGCAAAGAAAGGCATACCTGGGTCCGCGCCGCAGATTTTGTGGGAAACGTCGGATAAAATCATAAAACAAGTGTTTCTATTAATATGTAATCTAATTTTGAATCTCTTTAATACAAATATAGAAAGAAATGTAATGGCACAGAATACATAAATCACAAGTTTATCAGATGTAACAAGGGTTCAGTAGCTTGTCATTTATCTATTCTGTAACCATTATTCTACTCTGTGTAAATATTGTATTAAAGAGACTGATAATTAAATTACATATTAATACAAAATACTTGTTTCATGATTTTATCCCGACGTTTTCACGAAAACTCTACGGCGCGGACCCGAACTGCGCCTTTCTTATGTTCTTTGCTATGAAAGTGAGGACATAAATTAATTGAAGGAAAAAAAACTTAAAGAAATTAAATATTTTATTCATTGCAATAACAATACAAATACAATAATAATGGAAAAATAATAAATAATACAATAATATGATAAATGGGCATATCAAAAACATGCACGAGAACACATTTCGTGGCAGGACAGAACTTACAAAAGAAGGACTTTCTTCCCTGAGGAGGACGGTGACTATTTTATATTCAACGGTTGTATCAATAATGCTTGGTGGTTTTTATAATACAGACATTTTAAGTTTTTAGCACAAATTCAAGGTGCCCACTCTCATCGTAGACCACTATCTAACTAAACTGTCAGCGTATGATACCACTTGAAAAAAATAAAGGGAGGCTGTCTTTTCCAAACAGCCACTGATGTTAAAGGCGTAGGACTACTTTACTCGCGTGACTCTTTTCCGATTTTCAATTTTTTTTGTAACTTCTGTTGTTACCCTTTATCTCTAAAATAAGATATTAGTTATGTTTTTAAGATATGTAGTTACCGAGATATAGAGGATCGCGTCACCAATTCATGCGCATTTTTGCCCATCTTTGAAACTCAGTAGTCTCTGAACTACAATTCCGATTTTCAATTTTTTAAAAACTTCTGCTGTTACCCTTTATCTCTAAAATAAGACATTAGTTATGTTTCTAACATATGTATTTACTGAGATATAGAGGTTCTCCCATACAACGTTTTCTGTGGCGTTTCGGCGTGTGAATCAAATTCCTTCCTGAGACCCCAATGAGAGGAACGTAGTTCTACGTAAAAATGCTTTAAATGCAGTAAAGAATAATTTAAGTTATTTAGATAAAAAAATTTTTTTAATAAAAATTGCGAAATCGAATTCCCCCGGTCCTATTTGTGATATGTAGTAAAATATTCTTGGCACAATGACATTTTAAACAAAAGGAAAAAATTCCTCAACAAAAACCGAATTATGAAGTTTCGAATTTTATTGCCTTAGGCCATTTTTGACGGACTCCCTAATTAATCATACTACATAAATTAAGGTAATTAATTGGATAAGTTTAAATTGTTTTTAATATTAGTTTCAATATTGCCTATATTTCATAGCAAAAACAAACTAATTTGTAGTAATTTTTAATACCATTTTTTATGCATGAGCTGCCTTCATTCACTGATGGTAATAATGGATGGATGTATTTTTTAAACACATACACCGTGAACAGAACAATATATTTCTCGCATGTGTTGCTCATAAATATGGAATTGCTTTCTTTTGAAAAAATAAAGCTACAAGCTAGGAGAGATAAACCCATGTTGACCTTTTAGAAAGAGGAAAGATATTGGTGACAACCTTTTAGAATTGAAGACACCAGATTTAAGAAAAATAATTCTATTTGGACATTGGCACATATAATACAGACAACACACATAAAAGATATAGTGCGGTAAGTTGCACTTAGAAGAAAGAACTATTCCAAAAATAACGACCACAACTAGGCCTAAACATCTCACCTCGCTTCTCGAGGTCGCCACCCAAACCGACTCGTTTACAAAAAGCAACCCTACACTAGCAAAAAGTTGCGCCAAGCGTCCGATCAACCATCGCCAACAGTAGCCAAACATTTCACCTCCCTCCCAAGATAATGATTAATTATGAATTTAGTACTTATCTGAAACCCAAACTTTGTCTACCGGGGCGATGAGTTATATTGGATCAAATCTTCCTCAAAACACGATTAGATCTTACTTCTTTATCCCAATTTGGCAGAAAGAAAAAAAAAACAGGTACATTCACGTGTCAAACCGCTAAATTGGTTTAACTTCATGGAACAGTTTAGCCACCCCTTCTGTGCATTCTTTCCCCATCCCTGCTCTTAAGCATCGCGTGAAACCTTTAAAAGTTGCCAAACCTTTAATTAAGGCGTTTTTCGGTGTTCCTTTCCTCGATCACGGGTGTTAAGCACTGATTGGATTCTTCCTGGCCGTGTGATTGGCTCTTAATCTCCCGGGGAATCTCAGGGGTCTGACTCGGTTTAGAAAACTTTTATCTCCCGTTTTTATTCTTTATCTGTTTCTCTGAAGCAGTGGGAGGGATTTGTTTGGTTTGTGGTCTGTTGAGTGAAATGTCTCTGAAACCTATTAAGGTCACGCAGGGTTTTCAAAATCTTGCCATGGATAGTACGAAGAGTCTGTAGACTAATTAACAAAATGATAAAAATAAATGGAACCTTTGATTCGAAGGGATTTGGAGGAAAGCAGATGCCTACCAGTTTCGTTAAGGATTTTCTTCTTGACAGTTGTATTATTGCTGGTCGAAATGAGAGGATGATTCAAGTAAAATTAGGGGAAGCGTGTGTTCATATATATATAATAATATAAACCAAAATATAGCTAGTTATATATGAACATACAAAACAAAGTAAACAAGACATATCAAAATGCAATTCAAAAACTAAAAATTTATTAAATAAAAAAATAACCAAATCTAAAATGAAATCTAAAAAATTGAAAATACTATAGATACTATGAGCAGAAGGTAAGTTTAAACATTAAATGTTAACATGTAAATGAACTCTGTTGCTAACTAAACTATTGAGAAAAGGCAATCCAAATATATGGAATTTTCAACAATTAAATTGGTAGCTTGGCTGTGGACAAGCTTATATATATAGATATATATATACAAAAACAAATGCAATAACCAATTAAGAAATTAGTTTTAATCGAAGAAATACTTAAATCGAAGAAGTACTATTTTTTCTTCATTTTTGTTTCGTATTGTTGGTTTTGTGGTTGGGTTTCTTGTGTTTTATTTCAAATGGACATGGGCTTTTTATTTTTATTTTTTCAATTGGACTTGGGCTTTTTGCTTTGTTTCCTTGTTTCAAACTATGGATTTTGTTCGGTGTTCCGGGGAAAAAACTCTTTTTAGCATTATTACTAGAGTTTGTGTTTAGAAAACACCGAATTTATGTATACGCTCCTTCAGGATTTCCCTTGCTGATGACGCGTCCCGGACGTTGGCGTTTTGTTACTTTTTGTTGTTTTGGTTTCTCTTTTATGACGTCTCTTTTATGACGTGACGTTAACCAAATTGAGACTACCTGTAAAATACAATAGATCAAAGGCAAATATAGCAAGGTTACTTCATTTGAAATAGTACTTCTTCGATTTAAGTATTTCTTCGATTAAAACTAATTTCTTAATATATATATATATATATGTGTGTGTTAAGATGTGTCACTTCCATCAAATGATCTTCGATTATTTACGTCTACCGTCTTTTGGGAATTTTAATGAAGTAAACTCAAGAATAACAACAGCCTTGAAGTATTTGAATTTCCTTAATATGCTCAATGGCTGAATTAGTCTTCATGGTAAATGAAGTGCAGGACACATAACTGCATTACATTATTAATCGTATATTTGCAACAATCTTGGTATGACGAGAATTAAATCAATCAATAACACGAAAACTCTGTACAGGAGAGTCAGATGGTGATTGAAGTCCAATATGTTTGTAAGTCCTTCCTGCCTGTACTTCAAAAATTTTGTAAAAGGATTTTAATCAACAATAATTAATGTCTTCCATGTGGGAAAAATGAGGACCACCTTTAAACACAGATGAAATTTGCTTCCATTTAATGCTGAAATACAGTTTCCCAATCTCTCAGTATATGCGACGAAATTCTCAATCATAATTTTCATCGCGCCCTCTCTCATACAATAAAAGTGTATTTTTAATTAGTAACAATGTATTTTTAATTTAGCATTGATAAGTTAATTTTTAAATACATTGTGCAGTACTGATACAGTCTTATTTATAAGTGTATTAAACAGTCGACGCTCGTTACAGCGACCACACATTATAAAGACCGTTTCATTATGACGATCAGTGATAAAATCCCCAACTGTGTTTCCCTATGCACTCTATGTTATTTTACTTCCGGTATAACAAACGTCCAGTATCGTCTAATCCCAATACAACGTCCGAATTCAGCGGACACTCTTCTCGGTATTTTTCCAAAAAGAACATATTTCTAGACGTGTAACTTGAAATGACCTTGATTCTTGTATTGCCAAGCTTCGTAGATGTAGAGTCTTCAGTGTTACAGTTCAACTTTTAAAGGGGGGAAAAATTACCACTCACCACAGCGCGGAAATTAGAATAGCCTAGAATAAAAAATGTTTCAAGTGCTTTTGAGACTTTAAAATGTTTTTTCGAAAGGCAAGAAAATACAGAACATTATTTATCATCTTTATGCGAAATGGAAAATTATGTTTTGCAAAAATCACATATACAAAAAAGACAAACAACCATTCTGATTTTTCCTTCTAAAATAAATGTTTTCTAAGTTCACCCTTTATTTTCTACTTTAAAATCTGTTTTAGAAATATATTTTTAATGGATAAAATGTTGTATTTAATATCAATGATAAAAAATAATTTGAGTATTTAGTTGAAATCTCTTTAATAATCGCCTATTTTTACGGAACTGCTGAGCGTGCATGTGTACATTTCTTCATTATATCCACTGTAGCGACCACTCGTTATAAAGATCTTTTGCTGTGGGACGCAGAGGACCGTTATAACGAGCGTCGACTGTATCAGTATAAATGTGTATTTTGTTTTTTGATTATGTCAGAATGTATTTTGCTTCAGTTTCCTTTCAGTAAATTAATCAATTTTTTAACAATATTTTCTTTCTGATATGTGCACGCCCCTCATTTAGTGTTATCACGCCCCCATAGAGGGCCGTGCTCCACAGGTTGAGAATCTCTGTGTAATATATTTTTCTTTTCAAAACAAGTCGGTTTACAAGTGTCGCTTTCTTTTCTGATTGCTCAGTTAAAAAATAAAATTCTAAGAGATCCAAACTACTAGAAATAAAAATCTAAAGTAACTCCAATAATGGCAATTGCAGCATCGAAATTTAACTCTTTAATCCCTAGGGGACATTTTCCTACCAGCTCCTTTAAAACCGGGTGTTTTGGAGATGATGTCACATTAAAGTGGACTTTTCCATTCAGTGTGGTTCTTCACCCCACCATCACACTCCCCATTATTCAAAGTAACAAAGCTGTCAGCGTCCTACTTTGATTGATTTCCTCCCGGTTTTTCCGCGAGGGTCGAACCCAGGTAGCACTGACTGAAACGGGCTGTGAAAAAGACCCCAACAAGGATAATGGGCCTTATGCACAGTTTGGGTTCGAGAGTATAGAAAAACAGCTGTGGAAGAATAAACAAAACGATCGGCCTATAAGTGACTCAGAAATAAAAGCAGTTCTAGTCAGCTGTTTAAAACTGACCACTGGCTGCCGCCGGCAGGTCACGTGTCGGAGGATGTGACGTCACATGCATAAGGTCCATTGGACCCCTACCACTCTTATAAATGAAGCCATCTATCTACCTGACCACTCCTCAAAAGAAGGCAAGTGCCTCAAACCGTCCATCTTAGGCGTTAAGATGAAACCTGTAGACCGCCACGAACCGCCTGGCTAGGCATCAGAGGGTAAAACCTATCATCTGACATATAAAAAAATATCCGGAACTGAAACGTGAAAAAGAAGCTGTATTCTCCTAAAAAAAGATGCAGACCATTATATCACTTGGAAGGAATAAAGGTGGTTACACTAATATTTCAAACATGACAGAGATAAAAGACACGTGACCCCAGCCATTTCCTTATGCACTTCTAAATCAAAACGAGGTCGCTTTCTTTTTTTCATTTCTTTTATCTCTCAAACCTCTTTTTAAACTTTTTCTTCACTTACTGATTCGGGCCCACCTTCTGATGTGTAGAAGTATTGAAGGGAAAAGGGGATTCATCTGTCAAAAAACACACCCCATTGGGACGCTGTTTCCTCGTCGCTGTTCTGGGAAGACAACTCGGGCGGAATCCTAACTCTTTCTCAGATAGCGGGAGGGAGAAAAGAAATCATCGACTTGTCTTTATATTTTACTTTTTCTACATTCTTGGTGGATGATTGTTTTCCCGCCGTTCGGGACAAGATAGAAAAACATTCGATTTAAGAATTCTTTTGTAGCTATTCTCTTAAACCTTTGCGGACTGGTGACTTTAGAACACTCAGATCAGGTTGGCGCACTTTATACGTCAACCTATTTTTTCCAACCCTACTCTTATTTAATTATACGCGACTTTATTTTTTATGGTTTAAAAAGCTTATAGGATGAATGGATGGATGATGCAAACATTTCTGTTCGAGTTTGAGTCGCTATATTCTTCCTGAATTGGATTGTCCTCCACTTCAGGCTCAGAATCAGTTTCTTGGTCACTGTACTCGGTCACTTCTCCATTAAGATATAATGCAACATATTCGTCCTTAGCCGCTTCTTGCTTAATTCTTCCCAAACAGCCGAATATAGCTTCCCGCCATTTCGTGATAACCAAGTTGGGTTACCAAACCAGCCTTTAATCTCGGGGGAGGATCACTAGGTTTAGAAAACTTTTAAGTGAGGTTTTTATTCTTCCTGAAACATTGGGAAAGATTTGTCTTGTTGTGGTCTATTGGGTACATAGTCGCTTAAGCCCATTAAAGACATGAACAAAGATATTTTTAATTTCCAAGTTGTAATTTATTTATTTAAAGAAAATCACACTACAGAGAAAACTCCATTTACAGAGTGCTATAAACAAAAAACACACAAAGAACAAAAGCCACAACGAGTAAATGAAAAAATGCACTAGAAAACAAAAAGTTGAACACAGAGAATACACAAAATCATAAAACTTTTGCAAAGGTATATATAATTAAAAACGAAAAAACATAATCACAAAAGCACTAAAACACACTATGATACTAAAAGTTTTAAAAAATTAAAAGACCATTTCAAAACGGCAAGGCATTTTAAATAAACAATGAATATTTTAATAAAATTTGTCAAGCTGTATATCGAATATTTTATTATTTCTTGATTATTTATTAAAATGAAAAGAAACATGATAGATCTAAACTACTAGAACTTAAAATGTAATGTAATAATAATTTAATGTTTAGGTATGCAAGCCTATTATATGAGATAAAAAAATAAGAAAGCCGCAGTTCGGGTCCGCGCCATAGATTTTTCGTGAAAACGTCGGGATAAAATCATGAAATAAGTGTTTCATTTTAATATGTAATTTAATTATCAATTTCTTTAATACAATATTTACACAGAGTAGTATAATGGTTACAGAATAGCTAAATCACAAGTTTATCGCATGTAGCAAGGGTCTGTGGTAGCTTGTGATTTAACTATTCTGTAACCATTATACTACTCTGTGTAAATATTGTATTAAATAGATTGATAATTAAATTCCATATTAATACGAAACACTTGTTTCAAGATTTTATCCCGATGTTATCACTTGAAATCTACGCTGTGGAGACGAACTGCGCCTTTCTTATGTTTTATTTAGAGTAGCCTTTGATGGCGCCATCTATTGACAGTATATAGAACAACATTTCGCGTATGTGCAGTAAAACATTATTTACTGCAAATGCTCACATTTCCCATAATATTCAAATTTTAATAAAATGTTTCTTTTACGTATTGGCAAGTATTCTGTAAGTTCGTGCAATTCAAAAGAAAACTCTGCATGTTATAATGAAAAAACATGCGGAGGTTCGAATTTTTAATTTAATACCGATTTTTACTTATGTTGTGATAAATATTTTTTTCGTATAACTTTGGGTCCTAGTAATACTCCTCAAACTCTAAAATGACACCAGAATCAACCTCCTAGCTAAACGCGTTTCCATGTTACACTTATTTATAACCTTACAGAAAGCTAATTCATAAAAATTACGCGCATGCGCCTACTCTGGTACGATGACGCCACAGGCAAAACAAATACTATGCGACAAACTCTTACAGGTATGATATATCCGTTGTAGGCTTCATTATTAGTCTCGTAGTTATTAGCGATTCAAATCTGACGGCATTTTTTCACACAAGAAATTTCGACCGACTATCAATGTAACGAGCGGAAAGACGGTTTCTTGTCAAAAAATTGCAGCTGAAACGTGTAATAGAAGATTTAGTTTCCTAAAAGAGGATTGAGATGATTATATCATCTCAAACGAAAAAGGCCATTCCAACTAATATTTCAAACATGACTGTGATAAAAGACACTTGACCCCAGCCATTTTCTTAGCGTTTCTAAAACAAAACAAACCCCCATCTTACTCGTATTTTCTCTATATCTCAAACCCCTTTTTAAAACTCTTTTAAACTTTTTGATTCAGGTAACTCTCTTTTTTGATAGGTAGAAGTGTTGAGGGAAAATTGAATGATCCATCTTTCAGAAAATACACCGAACAGGGACTTTCTTTTCGTCTCTTTTTTGGCAAGGCATCTCTGGCTGAATCCTAACACTTTCTCTGATAGCGGGAGGTAGAAAAGAAGTCATCGACTTCTCCTTATATTTCACTTTTTTATATTCTTGGCGAATGATTATTTTATTGGTCATTCGGGTTCAGAAGAAAATCATTCCACGAAAGAATTCTTTTGCAATTATTCGCGAAAAATTTAACGGAATCTCGTGTTGTGAATGTTCTATGCAGTGGTGTCTCGTCAGCTCAAAAACAAGCAGTGCTGCAAAAGTTGCATAGACCTAAGTTGTTGGAAATTTTATGCTGATTATTTTGGTATGTAATGATGATATACTAAAAATTTATACTTTTTGAGTTATAAGCATAAAAACTGGGGGAAATTCTTTTTTTCCATGTCTTTTGGCTATAGCTAAAATTCCAACAAAAAGTATTGGTGGCAAACCTCAGATTCGCAATCAGCACTCGAAAAACATAAAGAAGCACAAAATTGCAACTCCTCCAGAATTGGATTTTTAAAAAAAATGTCTTAACGACTGCACTACTGTGAGGTCTCGAGAAGCAGCAGCCAATTCTCACGAGAAAGTCTGACCAGACCCCCAGATAGCTAGCTGAGGGCACCAGAAGAAAGAGCCGACGTCGTAAAGTCTGATTCCTGATTACATGACCCGAAGGGTTTGTTGAAACGCCGCGCCGACTGGCCGCGGAAGATCACCCAGGTTGACAAGCAGAAACGCATTACGCTGTGGCTTATACGAATAGCAATGCGGGAAAGAGGACAGAGATTTGTCATTGGGGAATCTGTTTCATCCCCCGACAAATCACCAAAAAACTTAACATTTCGACCACGCCTCGGAGGGCAGGATCAAAGGTGTTTTTAAGCTGGAACTCTGAAGAGAAGGGGGAGATCATCAAGAGATCGGTTAGAGAGCGCTTGGAGATTCGAGATTAAATTCTCGTGATCGAGAATTTTGAAGGCAGCTCTCAGTCTGAGAAGCTGTTGGATCGGGCCTTGTCCCGTGAACCGTTAAGCCGAACCTTTGGCTGATTAAAGCTCGTAGCGAGTTGGAAAGCAACTGAGGAATTCTTAGGAATTCGTCTCGAAGTGAACGTGAAATACTTCACTGCAATTTACCTTCTTCGGTAATCGGTATAACTCTTTAGTGGTCATACGCAAATATTTTGAGCGGTCTAAACCCTCAAATCACTCTTCCGGTCATCGGACTTTGTACTCGCCTTGAGTAGAACTTTTCAATTTACGTACGAGTAGATTCATAACAAATCTGCGATTGAATCCAGATTTAACTTTGACTTTGTTTACGCCATTCTCGTCCTAAGTTAGGCAGAATTGATTTATGCTGATATTGATTTGTAAATTCTTGTATCTAATCCATTAATCAAGAATCTTTAATTAAAAATTAATATCCTGATATTGCTGTGTCTGGTGAAATCTTTCATAGTTTAGTATCACTGAGCTAAGACCCTACACTACTGAGAAAAAAGCGAAAAAGAGCCAAATGAGGAAGTCGCTCCAAATGAGAGCTGAAAAAATGCAGCTCAAATGAATGCAATTTCAAGCGGAGAAAGGGTTGCTTTTCACCAGCTTCGCGTTGCTCTTTGCATTGATATCGGATCCGTATGAGGGACAAAACTAGATGCAGCTCTGTTCTGTCTCTCTCTTAATTCTTGAATCATTCTCCGTCTCCTTTTTACATTTTTTATTACTTTTTTGCCATTTTCGTTGATCACTGAATTCTCAAAGCGGAAAAGTAAGCCAATTAGACTAAAAACGAAAATACAATCTTTTAAAATAATTTCAGCGGGGACTGCAGCTTTTATGGACGAGCCGCCACTGGTTCTATGACTGGAAAAGGGGTGTATTTGGATACGGTTACAGTTCTAAAATGGTAGAGAAGAAGGAATGCAGCAAAGCTATCGTGGTAAATATACGTTGGCATTTTTTTGAGTCCAGAATTTTTTGTGAAATTAAAAAAAAATACGCATCAGGACTTTTACTTCCCTTTTGAGATAGGAAGTTATTCGAATTCAATGCCTTTATACATTTTTCAGAACACTACTTGAAGGGAAGCTTTAGTGTTTTGAAAAAAATGAAACATAACAAGCGGAACAAAACCGAAGATAAGGGCAAAGATGGATTGAATTAATTTTTCTAAGACGAGTTTGATTAAAAGCATGTGATTTGAACCATTTGCTTTTGCACTTCTGCAAGCTGTAACAATTTTGGCTCACATACTGTTAAAATTGCATAGTTGATCATCGCAAATACTCCAAGCCCACATTGAAGGGACAGTTGAGATGTCGTCTCCTGCTTCTGGAAGCCTTAGAGACCTAACTAATTTTCAGTAATTTTCAATATTTTTTAATTTTTTGATGTAACAACTGTCGTAACTGATAGCAATAATGATCGCATTTTTAAAACATATACACCACGTATTTCGTTCACAAAATAATATTTATTTGCTACAACACATTAAGTTTTTTATTTCGCAAAAATAAATCAATAAGCTAACAGAGAATCCCCCAAAAGTAGCCCTCAGAAAAAGGAAAAAAGAGTTTATAAACAATCTTTTCATAATGGGTGAAATCTTCCCCAAAATGCGATTAGATTTTACTTTTTTATCCCAATTTGCCGAAAAGACCACGTGTGAAACCGCTAAATTGGTTTAACTTCTTGAAGCAATTTACCCACCCTTTCCTGTGTAGTCTTTACCCCTTCTCTGTTCTTAAGCATAGTTCAAAACCTTTAAAAGTTACCAGGAACCTTAATTAAGGCGTTCTTTGGCGTACCTTTCGCGATCATGGGTGTTGAGCACTGATTGGATTCTTTCTGGCCGTGTGATTGGTCCGTAATCTCCCGAGGAATCGGCGGAGGTTGATTCGGTTTAGAAAACTTTTATCTCGGGTTTTTATTCTTCCTTGTCTCTCTGAAGCATTGAGAAGTATTTGTTTGGTTTGTGGCGCTCTGTCGCTTAAACCAATTAAGGGTTTTCATGGGTTTTTAAGGGTAAGAGCTACATGGTTTTGAAAATCTCTGTCATGCGCTGCGCAAAGTTTCTATAGAGTAATTAACAAGATGAATAAAATAAAATAAAATAAGTAAAACCTTTGATTGGAAGATATTTGGATGTAAGTATACGTCTGTTAGTTTCGTTAAGAAGATTTTGGCAGTTATTTTATTGTTGGTGGAATTGAGTGGAGTGGTTCAAGTAGAATTGAGTGTAGCAATTGCGTAAAAATGACGAAGGACAGAATGTGACCCATTTTCGTCAAATGATCAAACAAATCTTTTCTCGTCTCTTTGGGAAGGATTTGTTTGGTTTGTGGCGCTCTGTCGCTTAAACCCATTAAGGACATACATGTTTCACAAAATATTTGCCATGGGCTGTGCAAAGTTTCTATAGAGTAATTAACAAGATGAATAAAATAAAATAAAATAAGTAAAACCTTTGATTGGAAGAGACTTGGGTGTAAGTATACGTCTGTTAGTTTCGTTATGAAGATTTTGGCAGTTATTTTATTGTTAGTGCAATTGAGTGGAATGGTTCAGGTAGAATTTAGTGTAGCGATTGCGTAAAGATGATGAACAGAATGTGAAACATTTTCATGAAATGATCAAACAAATCTTGGCCCAACCAAAGTGTACGGTACGGCGCCAAACTTGAACTTTTTTTGGCGAAATATCGCTAAATGCGGTAAGCCAATGGCGGACGGTAACATGGCGGAAGTTTGGCGAGAGATGTACCGTACACTTTGGTTTTACCCAAGTCTTTTCCCGTCTGTTTGGGAAGGATTTGTCTGATTTGTGGCGCACTGTCTCTGAAACAGATTGAGGACATGCAGGGTTTTCAACATCTTGTCATAGACTGTGTGAACTGTCGATAGATTAATTAACAAGATGAAAAAAAAAATAAAATAATTCAAACTCTAGATTCGAAGAGATTTGGATGGAAGAAATGAGTATTATTGTAGTTTCTGTAAGAAAATATTGGCATTTTTTTGCTATTGGCGGAATAGAATAGAATGATTTAAGTAGAAATGGGAAAAGCGATTGCGTGAAGACGTCGAGGGACAGAATGTTTAATTTTCAAAACTCTCATCAAATGATATCTGATTATTTATATCGATCGTCTTTTGGAAATTTTAAAGAAAACAATTCAAGAATAACAGCTGCTAAATATTTACATTGTGTATACTTTTAATCGATGGTTGTTTTTTCGTTGATGAAGGTGTTGGTTGGGTTTTGATGGTTTAGTATTCATGGTAAATGGTGTACAGGACAAAGCATTCTTTTTTTAACCCTTTCCACTCGGGCGAACCAGAAACTCCAGATGTTTCTCGGTGTTATTGGTGAATTTCTTACATCTAACTTAAAATTATTAATATACAAGATAATGAATTAAACTTTTATATTTTAACATTTTATCTAACCTAACTTGTCTAAGAAAATTATTTCTTAAATATTAATCGTTTACCACGACACGCACGCATGCACCCCCCCCCACACACACACACTTCACTCCTCGACAGAGTAGTCGAGGAGTCAAAAAAGATCTGCCCAAACACCGGGTCTAAAAAGAAACCAGCCTGGGGCGGGGAGGACTTATGCCGAAAACGCATTCAGGTCCGCGATCGCGGACTAATTTGAGGCAAGAAATCTTATATCCATTTGAAGGGATGGGCATTCTGCACTTCATAAGATTGTACCCAAAGAGCTTAGTAACCCACTTGAAAGTAATTAAACATAAATAGTCATTGCAGCTCATCGAGTCTCTGCGTCAAGTGATGAGCGAGCTATTAGCACAAGATATTCTACGATATCACTATGATGTTGCTACGATATTCCGAATTCCACACAACATCATAAAGTTATCGGATGAATATTGTAGGACATGTTGTGTTAATAGGAGAGTCACTTCTCGAGTTGCGACATCGAATCATGTGGTAAGGGAGAGTCACCTCTGGAGTTGCGACATCGAATCATGTGGTAAGTGAGAGTCACCTCTCGAGTGCAAGCGGTTAATTCATAAAATTATGTTCAGCGAAAGTACCATAAATAGTTTCATGCGTTTCTGTCTTATGTGGAATCGTTTATTTTTTTACACTTTGTCAAGCCTGAGGTTTATGCTTTATTTCCCGAACTAATCAGCGGTATCAATGTACACATTCAATTACTTTTACTTTTCATTTGCATTTACATTACTTTTCATCTGTATTTCCTAGATTTTGAAATAAGCCAATCTGTAGAGAATTTTTAAGTGATCCTTAATAAATGTGGCGTTTTCATACCCATTAAACAGTTAAGTAGGTAATGGTTAGAGACACTTGGTATGAAAGGATGTTGAAATTTACACAGCACAAGATAGATGCAAGAACATTTGTACGGTGCAAATTAGATTATTTAACAACATCTGACACTGAATAGGAATGTGAGGTGATGTTTGAAGTAGAATAGGTAAACCTGGAGTTTAGGGTGCGTACTATTTTCTCGCCAATTTTCTTTGGCGCAATTTTATTTGCCGTCGCCAAACACTGTTTAGGATGCGCAGTGAGTTTTTAAAAGGTCTCCTGCGCATTCGATGCCTACGGCATCTCAAAACGAGTTGAAAGTGTGAACCGGGCAAATTTTTTTAACTTAAAAAAACATCAGCGGCTTCGCTTTCAGTAAAGCGGGCCTCTCGTAGCTTTGCATTTTCACTGAGAAACGAAACACACGTGGAAAGCAGGAACACGGGAAAAACACGACGTCTGAAGACGATGAAACGTATCAAGGGAACCATTGTTTCCAGAAAAAACATTCCTTGTTTGATATTTGGAAGCCATAATCAGCAAAACAGAGAAAGGGAATTAGCAAATTCAATGAACGAAAATCTTCAGATGAGAAGCGTAAGGTTATTGAAAAAAATCGTAAACAAAATAATCAAGAATTCCAAACGAAGTATTATTCAAATTCGTACGCCGACCAATCAAATCGAAGAGAGCAGACAGTGAACCAATGGAAATGAGGCGAAATTAAGGCGTGCGTAGACCTGTAAACAAATCACTGTCGGCGCATGCGTGAACGACGCCGAAAAAAGTTTCAACTCGCATCCAAAACAAATGTTCTGGCACACTCTCTCTTGGCGACAAACAATTGGCGAGCTTAAGGGAAACGAACTGAGTACACACCCTAAACTCCAGGTTAACAGTAGAAAATGTTGATAAGGAATTCGTCTATATGCAGCTAGAAATAGTGCGACGATGAATAGACGATGCAGAAAATCAAGTAATGGGGGTTACTCGCATTTCTTTGGAGTATTTCCTCTGACATAATATGCAGATATTAATATGCTGCTTAACACCGCTGTGGTTAACAGATCATGAGTCTTTCTTTCCTCTAATAGGAGAAATTTCTCACAAAATCCCAAATAACTCTGATAATGCAAACCTGATAAACACTTACTTTCGAAAACCTTAAACGACATTTGAGAAAGATCCAGGTCTTCAGTATACTCGTAAAAAATTTTGTAAAATTTATATTATGAAAAATTATCATTATAATTCAATTTGGCATATATTTTTTCAAATAATCGGTTGTTTCTAAAGAATCTGGTCGGCGCATCAAAATGAATACAATTTAGTATATAATCGCAGTCACTCATATGATTGATGATTTTATAAAGAAAAACAGCACACATGGAAGATATCGTCGAGATTTCAAACTAGGAATTTCAAAAATATTTGGATGAAGAAATATTCTGAGAACAATAATGATTACTTTTTTAAAATAAATATCGCATAAATTCAGCTTGTTCTCTAGAAACTGAATTTTTCTCTACAATTTTGCATTTATGTTTAGAGTAAGGGTCAGAGATTATACTACAATTTACAAGCTTTAAACGGACAATACTGAAATCATGATAGTTTAGGCACTAAACTTCAAACCTGCCATATAAGTTTAAAAGATTATTCCGATCTGAAACGGGATGAAAAAGTTGTATTTTCCTAAAAGAGGATTCAGGCCATTATATAATCAAAAAGGGAAAAAAGTTCATTCCAACTAATATTTCACACGTGACGGTGATAAAAGACATGTGACACCAGCAATTTTCTTGTGCGTTTCTAAATTAAAACGGGCCCCCCATTCTTTTAATCTCTCAAACCTCTTTTTAAACTTTTCTTACACATATATTGATTCAGGCGCACCTTCTGATACGTAGAAGTGTTGAGAGAAAATTGAAGGATCCATCTATCAGAAAATACACCCTTAGGGACTTTTTTCTTCGTCACTGTTCTGGTAAGGCAACTCGGGTGCAATCCTAACTCTTTCTCTGATAGCGGGAGGGAGAAAAGAAATCATGGGCTCGTCTTTATATTTTACTTTTTTATATTTTTGGAGGATTATTATTTTTTTCGTCGTTTGGGACTAGAGAGAAAAATATTCGACGAAAGATTTCTTTCGCAATTATTCGCGAAAAATTGAAAGGAATCTCGTGTTGCGAATGTTCTATGACTCGAAAAGAGGTGTATTAGATGATTTTGGATACGGTTACAGATCTTTAAATGGTAGAAAAAGAATGAGTCGAGCAACGCTATAGTGGTAAATATACGTTGGAATTATTTGTGTCAAATCAATGAAAAAAAACCATTCTTTTATGCATCAGAACTTTTACTTGCCTTTTGTGTTAGGAAGTTATTCGAATTTGATGACTACTCATTTTTCAGAACACTACTTGAAGGGAAGATTTAGTGTTCTGATAAATGGAACAAAACATTTGTAACAAAATAGAAGATCAGGGCAAAGATGGGTGGAATTGATTTTTCGAGACGAGCGTGATTAAAAGCATGTGATTTGAACCATTTGCTTTTGCATTTCTGCACTCTGTAACAACTTTTGTTGACATATAGTTAAAGTTGCATAGTTCATCATCACAAGTAGTGTAGTAAGCACGTATTGGAGGGGAAGTTGAGATGTCGTTTCCTGATTCCGGAAGCCAGAGAGGTCTATTTTCAGTAATTTTCAATACTTTATAATTGTTTATATATAAGAACTGTATTTACTAATTGCAATAATGAATGCATAACTTAAACATATACACCAAGTATTTCGTTCACAAAATAAATTTGTTTGCCTGTGTTGCTGAAACATAATAAATATTTTTCTTTCGCAGAAAAAAAATCAAGAAGCTCACAAGAAGGATCTCGTCGGGATTTCAAGTTAGGAATTTCAAAAATATTATTTAGATCGGATGGAGAAATATCCTGAGAACAGAAATGATTACTTTTGCAAAATAAACATGGCATAAATTTAGTTTGTACTTGTTCAAGAATTTTGCATTCATTTTTATAGTAAGGATCCCAAATTAGATTACAATTAACAAGATTGGGAAGGACAATACTGAAATTACAACATTTCAGCCACTAAAATTCGAAACCTGTCATCTTAAATAAAAAGAATATTCGGATCTGAAATGTAAAAAAAGCGGTCTTCCCCTAAAAGGCGATGCAGTCTATTATATAACCTAAAAGGAATAAAGATGATTCCAACTAATATTTCAAACATGACGGTGATAAAAGACACGTGACCTCAACCATTTTCTTATGCGCTTCTTAATCAAAAGGAGCCCCTTTCTTTCAATCTCTCAATCCTTTTTTTAAACTTTTCTTACACATATATTGATTCGGGCCCACCTTCTTATACGTAGAAGTGTTGAGAGAAAAACTGAAGGATCCATCTATCAGAAAATACACCCCCTAGGGACTTTTTTCTTCGTCTCTGTTTTGAGAAGGCAACTCCGGCAGAATCCTAACTCTTTCTCTGATAGCGGGAGGGAGAAAAGAAATCATCGGCTCGTCTTGATATTTTACTTTTTTTATACTCCTGTTGGATGATTATTTTTCCGTTGGTCAGTTCCAGAGAGAAAAACATTCGATGCAAGTATTCTTTTGTAGTTATTCGCGAAACAAAGGAAAGGGAATCTCGGGTTGTGAATGTTCTATGACTCGAAAAGGGATATATGAGAATGGGATTTGGGTTAAGGTTACAGTCCTCTAAAGGAGCAATTCTCAACCTTTGGGGCACCACCCCTAGGGAGCGTGGTAACACTGAATGGGAGGGCGAGAACAGAAAATATTATTAAGGTTTCCAAACACGTTGAAAAGTCGATTTTCGGCCAAAATTCCCATTTTTTTTAAATTTTTGATGATTTTGATAGTTCATTCATTTACCTTTCTAAAACATATTTACTTTTGTCGGAACGTTAATTAGAAGATGAGATATTAATTGTTTTATAACAAACCGAAAACCGAAAGTGGGCGTTTAATTAACCGGAAGTTGTCATTTAAAGGACAGAATCCTGTCAAAGATTCTTTTAAACTGCATTTTTTCAAGTTAATATGATGTTAGTATATTTTTAGGAATTTTTTTAAAGTTCAGATACTTAATTTAAGCGCGTGGCAAAACTAAAATTTGATTTTTCTCAAAACTAGATGTTATGCATAATTTTCACACTTCAAACATGATAACTCAAGATATTATCATTCGATTGTTCTGAAATTTTGTGAATACTTTCTTCAAATGTGTCTCTAGTGAATGTAAGGGAATAATGTATATTGTAACAATATTTTTTAATTATGGTCTTTTATCTGAAAAATGACATGAAAAATTTGCTGAAAATCTTATAATGATTGTTCGATTAGCTCTAAAATTTTTATCTATACAAAGAATGTTAAGATTCTAGTACAAGCACTAGTCCATAGTATGTAGTTTATTTTAGTATTAGTTTTATTTGAATTATTACAAAAGTTTGACCTCTAGCATGTTTTAAGTGTTTGGGAATTTCCTCAAAAAAGCAGCAGAAATTCAAGATTTTTGTAAATGTTTAATAATTTACGCTCAAAAATCATACTCTAATATTAATCTTTATTAAATTCGAATCTAAAAAACATATTTTGGTGCTTCTATTTCACAATTTAAAAGAAAGTTCGGATACCTTAAAAAATTGATTATTTCACTGAAAGGAAAGTAAAACAAAATACATTCTGACATAATAAAAAATAAAATACATATTTATACTGATATAATACACTTATAAATCGGATTATATATTTACTGCTCAATGGATTTAATAATTAAATTATCAATACTAAAGCAAAAACAAATTTGATAATTATTAGTGATTTCTCTCAATGGACTTCTCGCGAAACAGCGAGAATGTCCGATATGGTGGACGGAAGACAGAGTAATAGACAAAAAGACAATAAGAGAGAGTAAATCTGGTTTTGATTGGGATCGGCGTTGCCAAATATCAATAAATTTGCTTATTCTTGGTAATTTGTACGGTTTGTAATTAAGGTCGTAGTGTAGCTTTAGGGTCAAAATACCAAAAATATATTATTATTGTACATTGTTATTGCATGAGATGAAAATTATGATTGAAAATTGGGTCGCAAATATTGAGAGGTTGAGGAACACTCAATTAATGTGTTGAGAGGAAAAGCGTTCAGCGAAGTTATACTGGTAAATGTATATTAGCAAGAACAAGCTACACCACCCCAGTTTTGATGGATTTTCACATGACGAACTGTTTGGATTGGAGCGGTTGTGAATGACCGCCTTTATATTAGAGCTGTTGGAATTTTTCTTCCTTTTCTTCTTCCTTGCTTTCTTTTCTTCTTCCTTTTTTCCTTTTCTTCTTCCTTTCTTTTTTTATCTTCTTCCTTTCTTTCTTTTCTTCTTCCTTTATTTCTTTTCTTCTTCCTTTCTTCCTTTTCTTTCTTTCTTCTTCCGGGACCATAGAGAAAACTTTAAATCCAATGACTCTTCTCCGCGTTCACATTGCTAAGTAATTGTTTTATTTACTTCTCCCATGATGGTTATTGATGTTTTTCAAGTGTGGGTTTTTAAATTGTTTTAAAGAAAATTGTACCTCTTTTTTAGAATATTTGTTTTGAATTCTTAAAATATTTTATTTGTGTTTTTAGCGACAATTAGTTTTGGAGTAAGATATGTTGTTTTAGGGGGATGTACTTGTTTGCTGCGTCTGTTTTTGTGGTTTGAATGTGTTCTTTTTAAGTTTTTGTGTGTGAGTTTTTAAATACTTTTAAAATGAAGAAAATGTTTGTATTAATCCCTAAGAGGATTTTGTTTTATTTTTTCCCCAGCCATATTCTATTGCGATTTTTCTGTGTTTTTGCTGGCTGCACTTTGTAAATTGGAATTTTGTAATTTTACGAATAATTGCTAAGGATTATTCTGATGTAATTAAAATCCACCCCTGTTTTTGGACATAGTATGTGCAAGATATCATATAACAGGGGTTATGAAATATTTTGATGATGATCATTTGAAAATATGTTGATGTTTCTAAAATCCACCCAGCTGTCCTTGGGGACTGGGGGAAGTCCCTTTCGTGCTGGAAAGAGACTTTTATATCCCCCACCGTCCCGATAACAACCTTACACCCTTGCGGGTGGGGTTGATCGGTGTGATTTTCTTATGTTTTCTTATCGTTTTCATCTGTTCTAGGAAAAAAGAAATTTCCTGTGAATGCTCTGAAAGAGCTTGAATGTGGTAACTGTCATAAAAAGTATAGAAACAGAAAAGAATATGTCAATACTTTCTATGCAATTTTGAAAAAAAACAGAATTTAGTGCCTCTTCTTACGATGTCGTAGAAGTTTACACCCTTGCGGGTGGGGTTGATCGGTGTGATTTTCTTATCTTTTCTTATCGTTTTCATTTGTTTTAGGAAAAAGAAATTTCCTGTGAATGTTCTGAAAGAGTTTGAATGTGGTAACTGTCATAAAAAGGATGTGTCAATACCTTCTATGCAATTTTGAAAAAAAAGAATTTAGTGCCACTTCTTACGATGTCGTAGATGCACAGGAAATGCATGCATTTCTTCCATATCCATATAAAAAGCGTCTGATATCGAATATTACACAACAAGAAACAAGTCGCTACAAAGAGTTCAAACAGAAGAAAGCACTATCCTCCGAAGTCAGTGAAAATCAATCACCAAAGTGCCTTCGGTTTGTTTTGGCATCCTTTTTTCTTCTCACAGCGAGGTTTGACCGATTTCTGTAGGGGGAAACGACTCGTGACACAGTTTCCAAGAAATCTTCAGTCGCTGATTATTCCGCCAAAAACCGATACTCTTCCACATTTTTTTGCGTCGTCTACCTCTGTCTTTTTGTTTGGTGTCACTGTTGGGGAAAATGCAGCAGATTTTTGTTTCATTTTTTTCATCTTTGTCGCCTTTCTCATTTGAACAGTCTTGATGATGTCATGAAAAAATAAAAGAAAAGTTTTAATGGTAGGGCAAACTATATATTTAAAATAATTTGATAAATAAACCTTCACGGAGTCCGCCAGCCTCAACCACTGGACCGTTTTTGACAATTTTTGTTTTATTTCAAAGGTTATGACGTCTAGATATGTCATCAAGGTTCACCTCCTCCCGCAGTTTCTGAAGAAATCGAAAAAACTCTTTCTACTGTACGTTCTCTATGGAGAAAAACATTTGGACAGTTCGCTAGCAACAACCCCCGACGGATTTCGACTTTTTTTAATTGAAAGGTTATGACATCTAGATATGTCATCATGGGTAGACTGTCCTCCACAAATCCCCTTTTGTGAACGAAATATAAACAACACTTCTCCACCATACATTCTCTATATATTTTTCGAGTTCATTCGAAAATGGGAGGTGGGGGCAGGTGACCCTTGATGACATATCTAGACGTTATAAGCTTCCATATGAAATAAAAATTGTAGAAATCGGTTAGGTGGTTGTTGCTGGCGAACTGTCCAAAGGTTTTCCCCCATAGAGAATGTACAGTAGGAAAGAGTTTTATCGATTTCGTTCGAATATGCGAGTGGAGTAGGGGTAGGCGACCCTTGATGACATATTTAGACGTCATAAGCTTTCATATAAAATAAAAATTGTCTTAGTCGGTTAGGTGATTGGCTCTGGGGAATTTCTACAAGGTTTACCCGTAGACAATGAACAGAGCAGAAGTGTTTTTTCGATTTCGTTCTAAATTTGAGGGGGGGGGGCGGCAGACGACCATTGATGACATAACTAGACATCATAACCTTTCAAATGAAAAAAATGTCAAAATCGATATGGTGGCTAGGGCTGGAGGACTCGGTGAATGTGTTTTTAACAAATTATTTTAAATATATAGATTGCCTTATCATGAAAACGTTTCTACTATTTTTTCATGAGATCATCAAGACTGACGAGACATCAAGACAATAAAAAATATTGCAAAATACCTATCGTAGGTGATAGAAACTGTTTAGTTAGGGTGATTTTATTCTTTATTTATGGATCTGAAGACTGTTATACCGAAATTCGTGAAAAATTTAAACAAAACACTACAACTAGATGAAGTGTATTGAAAGGTTTTACAATTTTAAAGGAATCTATTGTCTACAAAGAATATGAAATCTACTATGGTTCTATGGTCTGTTCAACTGATCTTCATGCAGTATTTAAACCTGAAAAAAATAGTGGCTGAGAGCCTCGAAGCAGCGAGGTGGCAGGAGCAGTGCTGAGCACAGTGGTTGCTGGACGCGAAACCGCCCGGAGGGCGGCGAGAGCGGCTAGTACTTGTTATTATTTTTATAAACAACTGAAAACACAATAATAATAAATTTTTCCCTTGAATATTCGCATTATAAGGACCTTGATTCTTCTTGCTATTCTGTTCTTTTATTTGCATTTCTTTCATCTGTATCATAAACGCAACTAGCAAACGTCACAGAATTTTACTCGCTTCCATTCATGTTCATGGCCATGCGACCGATGGGCATTGCCAAAACATCCTATTAATGTTATCCCGCCAAAAAGCATAACAAAATTGTTTCATACTGTAAAATTAATGTAAATAAGCCAATCAATATGAAATTATTTGTGTTATATTATTAAGCCTACCTTTAAATAATGGTATATTATAATACAAACCTCGAATACGAATAAAAATTTGGCCCTGGACTGTTACTTGTGAGTAAACACAATTATTTCTGCAAAATAATGGTGAATTTGCTTAATTAATCTTTTTTTGAGGGATTACGAGATTACACAGATGACCATAGCACCTGAGCCAGTAACTGAATCTCAAAATTTCTATACCTCACCAACGCAGTTAGTTTCAAAACATAAACAGATTTAATCTGAGTAGGGTCTACACAAAGCGGCTCTAAACCTTATCTTTTGTAAGAATAACAGTAAACATATATTTGAGCTCGATTACCACAGTTTAAGCATCTCTAAGATGGATTATTCACCTGACTGAGAATTTGCGACATTAAAGTTTTTGCCCTTTTATCAAGAATAAATAGTGTCATTTGGGACAATTGGGAACAAATTTTCATTGCCATTCTTTTCCATTTAAATGATAGTATGAGATGGATAAGAGGTCTATATTTTTTTGTGAATGTATAATCCTATTCTGCAGATTTCATTAACCCTTTCAACCCGACTTTTGCATGATGAAAATTTATTTATGAAAAGTAGTTTAATTTGATGTTGGCATAGTAAAAGAACTATACTATAAGTTTGGAATTTTCACTTTTCCTGTTTCTTGGGAATCTCCCGGGACAATATGTCCCAATCGTATAGTCGACTGCGAATATTCCGGTAAAACATCTGTAGAACTTTCTTTCCTGCCATAAGAATAGTATGTCAGGGAAGAAACTTTACAGCTTCGTAATAATAATCTTGTTAACGATGACAGCAAAAACAGAAGTCCGTCATGTGCAATCTGATAGTGTTTCCAAGTTTCTTTGCTCATTTTAATTCTTTATTCCTTAGGAACAGTAAAAACATAAAAACCCATGTAAATGTGGGATTTTTTTACCAATAGAAAATGAAATCTAATCTCCTGGACGTATATGCCTGTTAGATCGCAATTTAGCAACAACATCCTTTTCGGCTTTACCAGTGCTATTTAAATAATTAGTATTCTTCCTGCCATAAGAATAGTATGTCAGGGAAACAACTTTACAGCTTCGTAATAATAAACTTGTTACGAAGACAGCAAAAAAAGAAGTCCGTCATTTTCAATCTGATAGTGTTTCCAAGTTTCTTTGATCATCATTTTAACCCTTAATTCCTTAGGAACACTGAAAACATAAAAACCCATGCAAATGTGGGATTTTTTTACCAATAGAAAATGAAGTCTAATCTCCTGGACGTATATGCCTGTTAGATCGCAATTTAGCAACAACATCTTTTTCGGCTTTACCAGTGCTATTTAAATAATTAGTGCTTTCCCAGCTAAAATTTCTTTCATGTCTTGTGGCAACTCTAAACTTTTAAATGGATGTTTTAAAAGTTTTGTTAAGTTTCTCAATTATTTACCCCCTTTTTGTAATGATTAACTGAATTGTTGATTGCTTCAATTTTTTATGCAATTTGTTTAATGGTTAGGTGTTTATTCAGTTTTAAATCCTTTTTCTTGCAACGGACTATATGCTCGTCATTTAAACGGCGGAAACTTTTTGGTGTACTCAGGTCCCGGCGTCCCCTGACTAAGAGATGTCCTTCTGTGTCAGTAAGGTGTTGCGTCTGAGGGTTCCGGGGTACCGGTTTCTTATATTCGGATCTCGTCTTTGCAGACGTGCCGGTGATTCGAGAAGGGAAGCTACAACAACAGAGTTAGATGAAGCAACCTATGAAATTCATTTCATATATATTGAGACAAGGATGACTGAGCAATGATGGTTTTTTTTCAAGCAATAGCTAACAGTGAGTAAAGTTAGAAAAATAATTGTTACGTGTATATATAGAAGAATGAGGTAATTACTCCCAGGTATTGTTGATTTTTCTTCAAATTTCTTCAGAATAACTTATGTAGAACTGATGGAATTTCATCAGTCGTTTTTTTAGTCGTCTAATGATAATTTTAGTTTACAGATTACATGTTAAGGCATGTTGATGTTTCCTGATAATGTGAAGTGGTCAGACTATTTTTGGTTGAATTTGTTTTTAAATAACGCTAATAAAAATATTAATGCAGATTCTCTTGCCATCCTCTAAACACCAAAACTGCATAGTGTTTATTTAACTTCTACAAGTTATCCACAAAAATATAGTATTCATATATATTTGCATACGTGTATAATTTCATAAAAAAGGAAAAGTAATCTTCCAGTAAGCAGTTTATTAGTCATGTAAACATTGTCAAAATAGTTGCTTCCCACCAAAGTTTCTAAAATTCCAGTTTTTTTTTGAAAATGTAGATGTATATAGACCTAAAAAATCAGAAAACTTTGGTTGGGCCATCGTAGGTTCATATAGGAAAACTTGGTTGAGCCATCATTCGTTCATACAAAAAATTTGGTTGGCCCAACGTTGGGGAATGGTTGGTTGGGTAACCGTAAGACAGAGGGCCAATCCGTACCGTTGGCCAACCGTGGATGACAACGTTGCGCCAACTGTATGCCAACGACTTGTGCTACTTGGGTGTTGCGTGTATATATAGACCAAAGACCAAAAGAGCATCACCCCGCCCTGCCTAAGCATCCGGGTGAACAACTGAAAGACCGACCACCGCAACAGATAGTCGGGAACTGTGGTTCTTGCATAATAGCTCCCATTACGAGCGGCTCATGCAGCAACCCCCCGTTTTACCGGGGCACGGCCCTTCTTCGGAAGTGTGCCCAAAGAGACACACCACCATTATTGTGCCATCGGGTTGACGAGAGCCTGCTTACTTATACGGCAACCTCTCCTCCGCGAACTCACGGATTCCCCCCGATGGGGAATCGTGTATATATATAGAAGAATGAAGCAATTACTCTCAGGCATTGTTGACATATGTGGAAACTGTGACCAATTGATTTAGAAAGTTAAAGAATAATTCACGAACATTGTCCAGTAACGATCGTGAGTGTTCAGCGAATGCCTAGGCCTAATTATTTGAATTTTGATCTTTCTCCAGCGTGAAAATGACGGAATTGTAAGCTAGCTAGCCGATCCTAATCACTAGAGCTCACGGGGGTTAGTTTTTTTTTAAATATATAATGTCATTGTAATTTGTTTCTTTTTAGATTCTATAGATTTGATAGAGAATTTTTTATGAAAGTTTCTTTGATTTTTTGGTAGCGCTTCTATTTTATTTTTAGAAAGACTGCAGCAATTTTAACAATGGTATAATATGTATGTGAATTTGTTTCATTAGAAGTTCTCTGATTGACATGTGCATCAACAAAATCTTGTTTGTTATTTTTTTGTATTGTTCCACATAACCAAGAATAGTTCATTATTAAAGTTGACAATATTTTTTAAATTTTATAAATAAAAGTTTAATTAGTCAAGAACTCGAATCTCTTGTCTTTTTTTTCTTAGTGCAAAATGCAATGTACTCTTTTCTAGGATTTTCTTCCACTATGTAATACAAATACAAATATTCCCGACAGTATTAAAAAGGTGGGTAATAATAATACTGTGAAAAGTTAGTACTAATCCCACATAGCTTAGTTCTCTTGACTCATTTGCAAGTCATCGCTGATTAATAATGCCCATTAAGACCGTAAGGGTTGAGCAATGCCTTTCTGAATATAAAATATTTCACAACACTATGTAATACAAATACAAATATTCCCGACAGTATTAAAAATGTGGGTAATAATGTGTTAAAAGATCGTACTAATCCTACATAGCTTAGTTCTCTTGACTCATTTGCAAGTCATCCCTGATTAATAATGCCCATTAAGACCGTAAGGGTTGAGCAATAACTTTCTGAAAATAAAATATTTCACAAGCGCTTTCCTCCGAAAAGCTGTTCATAACGTGTGGAAAAAAGTAAACATTTCAACTTCCTTTTATCTGTTCCTCTATATAAATCGTAAGGAGAAAAAACGGAATGTCAATAAAGCAAAAATAAATGTAATGGGATTTCTGAGCAGGATAAAAAGGATCAAAAATTAAATTTATAAAATCTCTTGTATTAAATTCTTTGGACAAAAATACTTAAATATATTCGTATATATATATATATATAAAGAAAATTCAAGAAATATAAATTTGTATCTTCTTTAGAAATTCCAAATGACAGTTTCGTTATTACTCTTTCCTCCGAGGTCTATAAGCTTCTGTTTGAACACATTTTTCAATAAGATTATGAATAATTTATTTTGAAAGTAAATGGAAGAAACAGCCTCTGGAGAGTTTTAAAAGAAATTCTTACTTAAATGTTTCATTTTTTGTTCTATCTAATGCTTGTTTTCGAATTTTAATTTGTTTTGTAGAAAAAATCTGTCTCGCAATATGTTACTTTGTTACAGTAGGTCTACTCAAAACCTTCAAATAAGAAAATAAATTTTAGCTGATATAAAATTTGTACAGTCTTCTGTCATAAATGTTATAGGATTCTTTTTACTTCCTATTGAATGCAGTTTGTAAAATTTCCACCGAAATTATTTCTAGAAGGTAAGAAAATCTACCGAACGGAATAAGAAACATTTGTGAACATTTCGAAACATTTCGATTTTAAGTGAATTAAGCAAATCTATTTTGATATATAGCATAATTAATAAGATTCTAAGCAAACTGATTAATATAATGAATCATCTTTTCCAAGGATTTTGCTCATTCTGTCCATATGCATGAACAGTAGACTGCCACAAGTCGTATGACCGAACCATATAAGCGTCTTCGCCAAAGGTGCAGGGGTGGCTCCAATGGGTTGTCAGGGGGGGGCCAGGACCCCCATATCAGGTATGCTTTGCCCCCCCCCGCAATCGGTTCAAATTTTTGTACCCCGTTCACGCAACGGGATATTCAACTAGTAAAGATAAATAAAGATCTGGCGGGAATTTGAAATTGATATTATTATACTTACACCCTCTAAAAAATGTGGTGTGCCCCCCCGGGGGGGGCCCCCCCCCCCCATCGGGTAGATGGGACCCCCCACGGGCAGCGATTTGAAAACTATTCTTCGCTATTGCCATTTTTGTGAAAAAATAGTTACACCGTCCCTTTTTCATTCCTTTTCAACGACGGAATAATTTTGGATCTGTTTTGATGTCAAGAGCTCAGTAGCTCCTCTGCTTAATTAAAGCATTCCGATTTTTTTCTGACTTGTTTCACCAATTAACCCATCATTAAAATATTACGATAATATTTTTTATTAAATTTATGACAATGGTTTTTTTAATATATTTTTTGTTTTAATTTAGTTAAATTTTAAGTTCTTGAAATTAGATTTGAAACTAAATGAGGAGTGTTATGAGACGGGAAACGTAATTTTGATTCTTGGTCAGATGCAGAGAACGATACCTGAGTATGGACGAGTTTTCTGCTTTGTTTATTTTGGTTTCACAGAACTTCCGTGGTAAGAGTTTACTTCCGTTTTCCCGTAACCCTCCAATTTAAGCAATTGCTAAATCCAGTTGGATTCCATATCAAGTTCCAAATTCGAATCAGTTCTGTCTTGAGTACACAAAGCGCCAAAAGGAGTGATAAAGAATAATTATGGCAACCCTTTCCACAAAATGAGTTTCTTATTTTAAGTAAACATTGAGAGCTGCAATAATAGGAACATGAAACTTAATATTTTCTAAGTATTCTTAAGCCATAATATTAGAAAACGCCACTTTAAACATTAATTAATATCTTCAAACAGAGTGTTGAAATTTTGAAGATTCCCATTGACTTAACATTATTACCGGAAGTTGATGCGTAAGGCGGAAGTCCTACTTTACCGCAAATAAATAAAACAGAAAACTTGTCCATACATAAGATAGTTTATTTTCAATCACTCTCCATTCTTCCACGCCACACCAAATGGAGGACGTTTGACTCAGAAGAATTTAAGGTCCAACCGTTTGGAGTACATGAATTATTCATGGAGAAATTGGATCTTGAATCTGCTTCATTACGGTGGCAGAGATGACTGTTGCATCTCCATATTAATAAGGAATAATTATATTATTATCGTTGTTTTACGAATTATTTTGAATTTAGTGTATATCTATGTTATACATACTAATTAACTGGGATGATTTGTCTTTTTTTGTCATATCTAGTTTTCAAAATCAGAAAGAAAAACCAAGAATGTTGTATACAGGAAGGTCCTGAAATATTAATATCTTGAAGACTGTGGTTGAGAACGGACAAATAGCAGCAATTATGCGTTACTACGAAGTCTCGAGCATCATCTAGTGAAAAACAAAAATATAATATATATTTTGATTTGTATTTTTACAAACATATAACTTAATATTTATCGTTTTGATCTTTAATCGAAAGTTATGAGGTAAGGAAACCTGGACAATAATTTATGAATACCTTGTATTTCCACTTGTTTCGTTAGCAATAATGTGACGGTTTTCGTGTGTTTGCTTATGCTTTCTCTTTTTACTTAAATTATTTAACCAACCGATCTATTTGATAACATACACTCTGTGTTAAAGCGCTTTATTTGGATGTAACACAGTTCCGTGATTGGTCGGCTGCCTTGCTTTCTAAATGGGCTGAAACGAATTGAAACAATTTATACATCTCTTAAGCGTCACGATGATTTATTCTCCTACACCTGGCGAGAAATCTTCTCGAGAGGTGTTGTTGAATTCTCGCCAAGAACACGGGATAACTTTTAACTTGGCGATCTTTAACTTTTAACTTTTCCTTTCCGCTTTCAGCCAGGAAGAGATCCGGCCTTGCTTCAGTTCTTGAATGGCAAACCAGCTAATAGAAGCCGCACTTGGCGTGGTTGTGGAAAGACGTCACAATCAAATTCCAGTGCTCATTGGACGAGGACTCCGTGATGTCATCAGAGGATGGTTGATTCAGAAAGTTAATGAGGTATGACCAAGTGCGAACCAAAATTGTAAACAATTAGGAAGACAAAATTAGATTTCAGAACTGGATATTTGAAGAGAATAGTCAAAGAAGGAGACAGGAATTTGGTCTTCTTTAATCTTTTGCCTTTTGAAAGTGTACAGGATCTTGCGTAATAAGTTGATCTTAATCAAGGAAGTCATTCGGAATAATTAACGAACCTTCATTAAGCATATAAACGTATTCTTAAAATAGCCTTCAAAATATGTTTGAAAATTAACCAGGCTTCTGTATCTTAATAGTGGGAAATGATAAAGTTGAAAAGGCGTTGGAAGAAAATGAGATTCCAAAAGTAGATGAAGAACTTATTATAACACAAAACGCTTTTTTCCCCAATATTTATAATATTACTTACGTACATGTGATATATGTCATGTAAAAATATATTTTTTTATCAATAATATTCACTAAATCTTATGTGTACAGAAAATCGAACTGTTTTCGATACAATTTCAACATGCCACACTATGAACTATGTCTTTAATCACATATATATTCGTTTCTTTAAAGAAATAAAGAGTTGGAATTGTGGGTAAAGATTTTAAAGTTATTATAAATGAACAAATCTGCATCTGTATGTGGACAATCATTTGTTAGTGGTTGACTATGCAAGTTCACTTTTGCTTTACACCCTTTGGATAAGCAAGGTTGGCGTGGGAAATAAAAAAAGTTCATTTTCGGCACACTGCATCACAATTTTATATTTTTGCTTAAATCTTGTAACATCATATTATTAGTAACATTACCTTACTTTCAATCTTAGATACGTTTTGAAATTTTATTTTTTAGATTAACTATAATAAAATAGCAATTTAATGGTAAATAATACTGCAATTCGAGCATACTCACTAGAAACATAGAAAAGCATGTATTCTGATTAGAATTTTTTCGTTCGTTTGATAATTAAAGTTAATTTGCTGAATATGTGTAAATGTCTTTATAACTTGGTTCATAATGCATATGCAATAAATATTTTCTTAGAACAAAAATGCATTTTAAAGCAAAAAAATATCTGTACTTAAAAAAATTTTTCGTTTCATTAAAATTCTTTGAAGCTGAAAACAGCATTGTCATGTATTTCGCTTAAAATACTAACTAAATGATAAACAAATATTTCCGAGAAAACCAATATAAGACGATCAAGAATCTTTACATTAAGATAATAAATATTCAAAGACGCGATATCCTATGCATATAACATAAAAATCTTCCTCAAAATGCCATCATATCTGACTTTCGTTTGATTTTTGGTTAGTTTTAGTTATATTAATTCCCCGTTTTGAAGCAACACGAGGGCTATATAACTGTTTC
>BGPR01009345.1:0-11070 GCA_013235015.1 Araneus ventricosus | reverse complement strand
TATTTAACCGTTTCGTTTGAAGTCTGCAAATACTCACAGTTAACTCTTTAATCCCGAGGAGACTTTTTTCCTAGCTCCTTTAAAACCGGGAATTTTTGGGAGGAAACTGCATGAATTGGACTCTTCGAACATGGGTGGTTACTTTCCCCGCCACCCCACCCCCTGACATAATCTTCCCTTAAGGCGCACGGAAATTGGCTGTGGTTGGCAAGGATAATTGGACCCCTACCGCACCAATATCCTAAGCGATCTCAGAACCTCACCTCCCATCGAAAGAAACCAACCGCCTCAGACCGGCCCTTGTCGCTGCTAAGGGGAAATTTTTAGACCGCTCGGGACCGAGAGGGTTAAAACTCCCAAATTGGTTTCACTTCATGAAGGCGTTTAATCCTCCCTTTTCTCTTCTATTCCCAAGACCATGTCTTAAGACTGTGCTAAACTTTTAAAGGTTGCCAAGCGTTTAATTAAGGCGTTCTTTGGGGTACTTTTCCCCATCACGGGTGTTAAGGGGACATACGACTCTTAAACCTCGGAGAAACGGTGGAAAACTGTCAAATTCGATACATTATATCTCTGACACAATGCAATTCAGAAACATACTTTTTCTTCTAAAATACACAGTCCAGTCACATTAATGTAACCACCTGTCAAAAGCCAGAATAACCACCTTTGGCAGAGCAGACAGCTGCGAGACGTGCAGGAAGAGAGTCATTTAGGTTTCTGAAGGTGTTCACTGGGATGTTGAGCCATGCCGACTCCAGTGCCGTGGCCAGCTGCGCTAGATTACGCGGTTGAGGATCCATGGCGCGAACAACCCGATCGAGGTGGTCCCACAGATTCTCGATTGGGTTTAAATCCGGTGAGTTTGCGGGCCAGGGGAGTACGGTAAACTCATCCTGGTGCTCTTCGAACCACGCACATACACTGCGAGCTGTATGACACCTCGCATTGTCCTGCTGGTAGATGCCATCATTCTGAGGAAAAATAATTCGCATGTAGGGGTGCACATGGTCCGCAAGGACAGATGCGTTGAGGATACAGTCTTGGTAACCCCTTGGTTCATCTGGGCTATCAACAGTTGCACGTCTATTCGCCCGAACGCATCTCCGTAGCCTTCGTTCGCCTCTGTCATCTATATCCCGTGGTGCACCACATGTGCCACGCCGCTGATTTTGGATAGTGCCATACTGCCATGCACGGTATACTTTTCCACGGCGGCACGCGAACAGTTCACAAAATTAGCCGTTTCCGAAATGCTTCCACCCTTGGCCCGAAAGCCAATAATCATGCCCTTTTGGATGTCGGATAAATCGCTACGTTTCTGCATTACACCAACGATTGAAATGCTTTCCGATGCCCTAGGACATCCTTTATATACACTCCACTGCACTGTGCTGCCACCTGCCTTCTGTGATTGGTTATTTCACGTTGACGTCGAAAGTAGGTGGTGGTCACATTAATGTGACAGGACTGTGTAATATCTGTTCTTTCTCTTATAGTGCAAACATTTTCAAACCTTCCTATTGGTATGTATTTATTTAAGAGAGTAATACATATGGGTATAATTTTTGGAGGAAAAATGAGATAGTCACCTTGCGGATAAGATATTTGTGTAAGCACAATATTTTGGGTATCTAAGTAATTAAAACAGTCTGTTTAAGAAAGTGAATCTCAATTTATTAACATTTAAATTAAATTCAATTTCTATTTTATATACAATTTTAAATAAAAATGTTAAAAATAGTTAAAATTTCAACTTTTCTAACACCCTGAAAAAACTTCTTTGGATAAATATGTAAAAAAATGTGGTTCAATTTGTAGAACATATCAAAATACATATTCGGTAAATTTTATGTCAAAGTATTCAATAGTTCTTGAGATATCGTGCGCGCAATATCAAAAAAACACATTTTGAGATACAGCGCTTTAAAGATATAGTCATATTCAATGTTTTCGTTGAGTAGCTGACGCATTTTCTTTCGTAAATTTCAAAATTATGGGGATTTTTTTTAACGCGTATTGTTTTATATTATTCAAAAAAGACAGGGAAATAATATATATTTTTTTCATAAAATCGGAAATTTTCGAGATTTACAGTCGTATGTCCTCAAGCACTGATTGGATTCTTTCTGGATTGTTTGGATAACTTTTATTTCTGTATTTTAATCTGTCCCCTCTGTTCTAAAACACTGGGGAGGATTTGTTTTGTTTTTGGTGTCGTAGGGACCGTTGTCAGTGAAACCTTTTAAAAGCATGAAGAAGTTTCTAAATCTTGTTGCAGGCAGAGAGAATTTGTAGTGATTAAGAAAATAAATAAATAAAATCTTTGATTGCAAAAGAATTGCATGAAAATATCTGTGTTTTATTTTGGAAACAAGATTTTTACCTGACAGTTCTCTAGTTGAAGTTCTTTGGAAGTGTTTGAACTGAATAGGAAGTAATTATGCAGCTGAAGAGTATCACTCTTTGGTATTCTTAACGCTGTCCTGATCTGTTCAAAGTAATAAGGGCCGGAGAGTTCCAGGCTCAAAACCCTATTCTATTGAATATCCGTCGGGTATTGGGCCTGTTGCATGTTAAATCATACGTAGAGGCCAAACGTTCTCCCGTTGGTGTGGTGTGGAGGCTGGGAGAGGGGGTGCCAGCACAGGTGTCGTCTTCGTCATCTGACCGAGGTTCAAAATGTTCAGTTCTGTCTCAAAATAGCCCTCGTGTTGCTTCAAAACGCGACGAAAATATAACTAAACTTCCCACCACTACTTTGGCCATTGGGAGTAAAGAAACATTTATGGAGGTTGGAGGTGTGACAGGCGTAATTTTTTAATTACACGACATGAATTTGAGATTATGTTTTATAATTAAGTTTGGAGAGGGGGTGCCAGCTGGAATCGTCCTCGTCATCTGACAAGGTTCAAATAATGATCTGTCAAAATACCTCTCTTGCTTAGTGACTAGAAAATCTCTAAACTAGCTTCCCGCATGACACTTTGGCCTGGTGGCGAAACAGTGCATGGAGGTTGGTGGCGTGACAGGCAGCTACTTTTTTTTAATTACACTGCTGATTATAGAATTATGTTTATAATTAGATTTGGAGAGAGGAATCAGCTGGAATCGTCTTCGATCATCGGCCAGTTCAAATATGAATTCTGTCCCAAAACAGCCCTCGTCTTGCTTCAGAACGCGCGCAATCAACTTCGTAAACTAGCCCATGAGCTACTTTGGCCGTTGGGCCCGAAACAGTTGCGCTGGAGGTTGGTGGCGTGACAGGTAGCTACTTTTTTTGCAGCCTACGACATGATTATGAATTATGTATAATTACCAAGTTTGGAGAGAGGTGTAGCTCGAGGAATCGTCGCTGATCTCATCGTAAAGGTTTCAAAAATGACGGTTCTGTCCCAAAAGCACGCTCTTTTGCTTAAGAACGCGGCAGAAAATCAACTAAACTAAACTTCCCACACTTTTGGCCGTTGGGTCGAAAACAGTTCATGGAGGTTGGTGGCGTGACAGGTATACTTTTTTAATTACGACCATGTATTGCAATTATGTTTATAATTAAGTTTGGAGAGAGGTGCCAGCTCGGTCGTTCTTCATCATCTGAGCCAGGTTCAAAATGACCAGTTCTGTCCCAAAATGTACCCTCGTCTTGCTTCAGAGACGCGACGAAATCAATCGCTAAACTAAATCCCACGACTACTTTGGCCGTTGGGCGAAACAAGTTGCATGGAGGTGGCATGGCGTGACAGGTATTAGCTTTTTAATTACGACATGATTACATAGAATTATGTTTATATTGGGATTTGGAGAGAGGGTCCAGCTCAGGAATCGTCTTCGTCTTCGATCAAGGTTCCAAAAGACGGCAGTTCAGTCCATAATAGCCTCGTCTTGCTTCAGACCGCGACGAAAATCTAACTATAAACTAACTTCCCAGCTCACTTTGGCCAAGTTGGTGCAAGAGTTAGCTACATGGAGGTTGGTGGCTTGACAGCTTTTTTTTAGTACACATGAGTATGAATTATGTTTATAATTAAGTTTGAGAGAGGGTGCCAGCTCAGGAGTCGTCTTCGTCATCTGACCAAAGGTTCAAGACTGGTACTGTCCCAAACTAGCCCTCGTCTTGCTTCGCGCGAGAAATCTGCTTTAAAACTAAACTTCCCACGACTACTTTGGCGTTGGGCCGAAACAGTTACATGGAGGTTGGTGGCAGTGAAGCTACTTTTTTATTACGACATGATTATGAGTATGTTTATAATTAGTTGGGAGAGGGTGCCGCTCAGGAATCGTCTTCGTCATCATTAAGGTTCAAATGACGTTCTGTCCCAAAAAGCCCTCGTCTTGCTTAAGAACGCGACGAAAATCTAACTAAAACTAAACCCACCACTACTTTGGCCGTTGGGCAGAAACAGTTACATGGAGGTTGGTGGCGTGACAGGCCAGCTACTTTTTTAATTACGACAGTGATTATGAATTATGTTTATATAAGTTTGGAGAGGGTGCCAGCTCAGGAATCGTGCGCTTCGTCATCTGACCAAGGTTCAAAATGACCAGTTCCTCCCAAAATAGCCCTCTCTTGCTTCTACTGCGCGACGAAATCTAACTAAACAAACTTCCACATCTTTTGGCCGTTGGGCAGAATACAGGTTGAGGTTGGTGGCGTGACAGGTAGCTACTTTTTAATTACGACATGATTATGAATTATGTTTCATATTAAGTTTGGAGAGGTGCCAGCTCAGAATCGTCTTCGTCATCTGACCAGGTTCAAAGACCGGTTCTGTCCCAAAACCCCTCTTGCTTGCTTCAGAACGCGAATCTAACTAAAACTTGCATTTCACTTTTGGCCGTTGGCTGAAACAGTTACATGGAGTTGGTGGCGTGACAGGAAGCTACTTTTTTTATACGACATGATTATGAATTATGTTTATAATTAAGTTTGGAGAGGGTGCCAGCTCGGGAATCGTCTTCGTCATCTGACCGGGTTCAAAGAGCAGCGTTCTGTCCCAAAACAGCCCTCTCTGCTTAAGAGCGACGAAAATCTAACTAAAACTTCACACGACTTTGGCCGTTCCAGGGTTGAAACAGTTATAAGGTTGGTACGACGGTGAGCTACTTTTAATTACGACGCGATTATGAATTATGTTTATAAGTTTGGAGAGAGGTGCCAGATCAGTCGTCATCTGACCAGGTTCAAAATGACGGTTCTGTCCCAAATAGCCCTCGTCTTGCTTCGAACGCGGACGAAAATCTAACTAAACTAAACTTCCACGACTACTTTGGCCGTTGGGCGAAGAAACAGTTGCAGGAGGTTGGTGGCGTGACAGGTAGCTACTTTTTTTAGTATTACGAGTGAATTAGGTTTAATAATTAAGTTTGGAGAGGTGCCAGCTCAGGAATCGTCTTGTCATCTGACCAAGGTTCAAAGCTGACGGTTGTTCCCAAAGCCACCTCATGCTTGCTTCAGAACGCGACGAATTCTAACTACTAAACTTCCCCACTACTTTGGCTGTTGGCAATAAGATTACTTGCATGGAGGTTGAGTGGCTGACAGGTAGCTACTTTTTTTATACACTGAATTATGAATTATATTTAAATTGCAGTTTGGAGAGATGCCCAAGCACGGTGTGTCATCTTGTAATAGCGCCGAGGTTCAAAAATGATGTTCGTTCTGTCAAAAAGCCCTCAGTCATCTTGCTCAGAACAGCGGCGAAAATCAACTAAACTAAACCACTTTGGCCGTTGGGCAAAGTTCATGTGGAGGTTGGTGGCGTGACAGGCTTCCTTTAATTGTACAGCACTGATTGTGAATTATGTTTATAATTAAGTTTGGAGAGGAATTGCCGCTCAGATCGTCATCTCGTCTAGGCAAGGTTCCAAATATGAGTTCTGTCCCAAAAGTAGCCCTCGTCTTGCTCAAGGCAGCGAATATTCTAAACTTCCACCCTACTTTGGCGACAAGGTATGAAGGCGAAACAGTGCATGGAGGTTGGTGGCGGACATGCTCTTTTTAATTACGATTGTTATGATTTATGTTTATGAATTAAGTTTGGAAGAGGTGCCAGCTCAGGAATCGTCGTATCTCTTGACCAAGTTTCCAAATGACAGGGTTCTGTCCAAAAACCCTCGTCTTGCTGGTCGCGGACAATCTAACAAATACTTCCCACTCGCTGACTTGGTACGTTGAACATTGAGGTTGTAGCGTGACAGGTAGCTTCTTTTTTGACGACAGTGTTATATTATTTATGATGTAAGTTTGGAGAGGGCTGCTCAGGAATCGTGCTATCATCTACACCAGGTTCAAGTCCTTCATCCCAAAGACCAGCCTCATCTTGCTTAAGAACAGCGACAATCAACTAAATAAACTTCCCACCTACTTTGGGTGGTGATTTATGGAGTTGGTGGCGTGACGGTAGCTACGTAGCCATGACATGATTATGGTTATGTTTATAATTGAGAGTTTGGAGAGAGGTGCCAGCTCAAGATCGTCTTGTCGATCACTGACCGGGTTCTTGACAGTTCTGCCCAAAAAGCCCTCTTCTGGAGAGCGACGAAAATCCTAACTAAACTAAACTTCCCACATTTGCGCGGTTGGCGAACTGAACAGTTGCATGGAGGTTGGTGGCGTGACAGGTACTACTTTTATTTGATACGCATGATTATGAATTATGTTTATAACGTTTGGAGAAGGGTGCCAGCAGGGTATCGTCTTCGTCATCAGTCATTAGGTTCAAATGACCAGGTTCTGTCCCCAAAGTAGCCTCGTCTTGCTTGACGCGCAGCGAAAATCGTAACTAGCCTTAAACTTCCACGACTACGTGGCGTTGGGCAAAAGTTCGCATGGAGGTTGTTGCTAGGCCTACTTTTAATACGCCTCGACGATTATGGTGTTATAATTAAGTTTGGAGAGAAGTGCCAACTCAGAATCGCGTCTTCGTCAATGACAGTTCAAAATGACCAGGTTCTGTCCCGATGCCCTCAGTGCTTGCCAGAGACGCGACGAATTCATAAACTAAAGCGCCCACCACCTTTGGCTAGTTGGGCCGAACAGTTGCATAGGTTGGTCGGCGCTGACAGGAGTGCACTATAGTTGGGTTTAACACATGAATGGATTATGTATAATCTAAGTTTGGAGAAGGTTCAGCCGAGGTGTACGTCTTCGATCATCTGACCAGAGGTTCAAAGTTCAAAGTAATTCAATGGTCCAAACACATCATTGCTCAAACTTGCGACAAATATAATCCTAAATTCCTAATGCGTTGGCGAAACAGTAATTACTGGGGTTGTTGGCGGACAAGGTGCTCACTTTAATTACGACGCTGATTATGAATTATCTTATTAAGTTTGGGAGGACGTCTATCCGTACATCGACCAGTTCAAATGTTCGGTTCTAAGTCCATCAGCTACTCGTGTTGCTTTAAAACGCGTACGAAAATATAACCATAAACTTCCTACCAACTTTGTTGTGCGTTTGGAGGCATGGAAACAATCATAATCTCGGTGGCGTGAAGGCATCTTTTATGTACATTGTTTAATATTTTGAATTACGTTTATAATTAAACACATGTGATACCAGTCATTGTCTTTGCATTTAGAGGAAAAATTATCACATTTCTTATACCTTTCAATTCTCCTCCCAAAACCTTTTTTCTGCCTTTTGCAATATATTGATTCCGGTTTATCTTCTGAAGGAAACACTCTTCTATATGTATATATAAAAGAATCAACCCCGAGGGAGACTTTTCGCTCTTTGATATTCTGTGAAGGCAACTCGAGCGGAATCCTAACTCTTCCTTTGACAGCGGGAGGGGGAAAAGGAATCATCGGCCTTTCTTTATTCCACTATTTTTTTATATTCAAGATTACTGGTTTCTTTATTTCTTTGTTTCTCTGTCGTTCTAGTCCAGAGAGAAAACAATCGACACAAGACTTATTTTTAGACATTCCAGAAGAAAAGGAATCTCGTATTGTGAATATTCTACAATTCGGAATGGAATCTGTCAGATGAGTGCGAATATTGTTACAGTCATAAACAATGTATAGTAAAAACGCATGCCCAATTTATTCAATGCGAATTTGAAAAATAGTAAACTCAGTTCGGTGTTATGTCTTATGAAATCGCTTTGTTCGATAGAAACTGTATTATTGGGTACCACCTGATCTGTCATTATCGATTTCCTTTGCATCAATGGGGTCAAGTTTGAGCCATAGCATTTTAAGAAAACGAATATGCAATTAAAACGCGTTTATTCCACCGATTAAAACGAAAATTGGGCACTGATCTACAATTGATGTTAGCAGACCTCATACCGATTTTTATCTATCTGAGTCATAGGGTTTAGGAGTTTGCGTGTTAACAAGTATGCGATTCTACAGACCGACAGACATCCAACCCTTTGAGGGATTTGGTTCAAAATTTGATACGGACATACATTCCTGTCGATAAAACTGTGTACCAAATTTTATCCATTTAACTATTTAAGGTTTTCAGATATCGCGTTCACACGAATACCGACAGACAGACAGCCAATCCTTTGACGGAATTGGTACAAAATTTGATACGGACATACATTCCTATCGATAAAACTGTGTACCAAATTTTATCCATTTAGCTATTTAAGGTTTTCAGTTATCGTGTTCATAGACAGACAGACAACCCTTTGACGGAATTGGTACGAAATTTGATACGGACATACATTCCTGTCGATTAAACTGTGTACCAAATTTTATCCTATTTAAGGTTTTCAGTTATCGTGCTCACACGAATACCGACAGACAGACAGGCAGACTTCCCGTGAACGGATTTTGTCCAATATTTGAAGGATGCCTCCAAATTATGTGCAAAGACTACATACCAAATTTCATCTCTGTAGCTTTAATATTTTTCGAGTTATCGTGATCACAGACACACATAATTCCAAAATGATGTTTTTCGGACTCGAGAAGGTTTAAAACGTGGAGATTCATGAAAATCTCTAGTTCGAATTTTTTGACGATTACAATTCTTTCTCTTTGTATACTTCGTATACGAGAAAGTAAGAACAGCAGACTAGAGAAACCAGAATCTTTAATTTTTGTGAAAAAAGAACATACAATGGTGTATTATCTTGTCATAAATTCTTCCTCCAAAAGTGAAGTGATTTTACTTCCTTATTCCTTCTCGGCTAATCCCGCATGTCACACTAGCTAATTGGCTTCACTTCTTGAAAGAGTTTAACCTTAATTTCTGTACCAAAATTCTCCTGTCGCTGTTCTTAAACAAAGCGGTAAACCTTTAAAAGTTGCCAGGAACCTTAATTAAGGCGTTTTTCGGTGTACCTTTCACGATCACGGGTGTTAAGCACTGATTGGATTCTTTCTGGCCGTGTGATTGGTCTATAATCTCCCTAGGAATCACAGGAGGTTGATTCGATTTAGAAAACTTTTATCTCAAGTTTACTTTTTCTTACTCTCTGATCTGTAGAAGCCGGGAGGATTTGATTGGTTTGCGCAATGGTAGAGCCATCGGTACTAAAACCCATGAAGAACAAGCAAGGTTTTGAAAATCTTGTTGGACGAAGTTTAGGTGGAGTAATTAACAAAATGAAAACGAATAAAACTTTTGATTGGAAGGGATTTGGAATAAACTGGTGGAGATTTGTGCCTAACAGCTGTGGCACTGCTCATGGAAATCTCGAGGAGGCTTAAAATAGGATATGAGGCATGAAGATGAAGAGTGACGCTCTGTGAGATGTTTAAGGTATCCGAACACGTTGGAAAGTCGATTTTCGGCCAAAATTCCCATTTTTTAAATTTTTGATGATTAGGATAGTTCATTCATTTACCTTTCTAAAACATATTTACTTTTGTTGGTAGGTTAATTAGAAGATGAGATATTAATTGTTTTATAACAAACCGAAAACCAAAAGTGGGCGTTTAATTAACCGGAAGTTGTCATTTAAAGGACAGAATCCTGTCAAAGATTCTTTTAGACTGCATTTTTTCAAGTTAATATGATGTTAGTATATTTTTAGGAATTTTTTTAAAGTTTAGATACCTAATTTAAGCGCGTGGCAAAATTAGAATTTGATTTTTCTCAAAACTAGATGTTATGCGTAATTTTCACACTTCAAACATGATAACTCAAGATATTATCATTCGATTGTTCTGAAATTTCGTGAACACTTTCTTCAAATGTGTCTCTAGTGAATGTACTAGAATAATGTATATTGTAACAATATTTTTTTAATTATGGTCTTTTATCTTAAAAATTTGCTGAAAATCTTATAATGATTGTTCGATTAGCTCTAAAATTTTTATTTATACAAAGAATGTTAAGATTCTAGTAAGATTTAAGATCTCACTAGTCCATAGTATGTAGTTTATTTTAGTATTAGTTTTATTTGAATTATTGCAAAAGTTTGATCTCTAGCATGTTTGAAGTTTTTGGAAATTTCCTCTAAAAAGCAGCAGAAATTCAAGATTTTTTGTAAATTTGTAATAACTCAAAAATCATACTCTAATATTAATCTTTATTAAATTCGAATCTAAAAAACACATTTTGGTGTTTCTATTTCACAATTTTTTTTAAAAAAAGTGCTCCGAACGTGTTCGGATACCTTAACGAATTCGTTTTCGTATGGTTTTCGTTTATTTATCGCTAGCCGCCTTCGGCGACCAGCTAGTTTGCCCACATTCGAACTTACAGCTTAAAATTATTCAGTTATATCAATAGAATACACATATGTAGGATGTTTGAAATAGTTGTTATTGTTGTTGTTGATGATTGTCCCCGAAGATCAGTAGAGCTATATCAGGTCCATGAGCCTGTGCACCCTAAAGAAATCCAAAGTCAATAGAGGATTAGAAACAAGATCCTGTTTGGAAAGCCCCAGGCATGAAAGAATATGATCAGGTGTGGCCTGTTCTGCAGTACACTTTGGGCAGATCTCAAAACGCTTAGAATTATCAGAGAAAGTCAAACTTCTGATATGCCCACTAAGGAAGCGAGTAAGAGTTGTTTGGTCGCGTCTGCTGCAGTCAATTGATAGACAGGCACCTGGTCGAGAACCCTGATACCAGTGATGCACCGGTGGAATGAGC
>BGPR01009344.1:21394-44411 GCA_013235015.1 Araneus ventricosus | reverse complement strand
GTTAATATAACTAAAACGAAACTAAATTTTTCCAAAATGTTTCAAATATAACGGTGCCAAACTAGCCAATGATTCGCCAACATATTGAAGTCATTAAAACAGATGCCATTTTCAAAAGACATCAAAAATAAAAAAAAATCATGCATGTATGTTGTTTTTTATGACCTCAAGGAACCTTCATGCCAAAATCGAAGAAAATCGAACAATGCGTCTGTTCCTGACTGAGGAACAGATGCTGGTCGGGTTGAAACAGAGATCACTTCAATCGAGAAAGATCACTTCAATCGAGAAAGATCACTTCGACTATTATAACTTTAGCAGTAGCAAAAACCCCTGCAAATAGAAGAAACATTTCGATGAAGTAATGAGGCTGGTCTTTATCACGACAATATGTAAATTGTGATAAATAAGCAAATAAAAAAACCAGTTACACATTAATAAAAGATAATCTTCTTCAAACATTTATAACATGAGCCATTTGGTCACTTAAAAAAACTTTCACAGAAAGAGAGAAACAAGATTAGATGGAACTAAACAGGAAAAAAAACTATTAAAATGAAAGTTTGATCGTATCTCTCTCTCTCTGACTCCCCGACCCCCATTTATTTGAATGTGAATTATTTATACAAATCTTTGCTTTCATCAGTAGTATCAAAATGGCAATTGAATATTAGTTTTATCAATATTAACAAAATTAGCATTTAATGTCTTCTTTTATCGTATTAATAGAACTACAATTTAATGTCTACTTCTATCAGCATTCACAAAATAACAATTACATGTTTCGCCTGTACCAAATGATTCAAATGTTTTAGTGGTGACAAACTCGCTATTGATTCGCGAAAAGGTTGAAATCAGTTAAACGGTCACCCTCATAAAAGCGAATTAAAAAAATAAAATCTTTACATATACATTGTTTTTTGTGGCTTGAAGGAACATTTCTGCCAAATTCTAAGAAAATAGAATATAACGTTTGGTCGCGATTGCGTCACAAAAAAATGTACAGATAGAGAAAATGCTAAACGGTCGAGTTAAAATGTAAACCTCCTTCCGCTAGACCAATTATTGCATAGAGGAGAATACAGAAAATAAAGAATAATGCTACTTTTACAGATTTTCGAAAAAAAAGTTATTTTTTTTAAAGAGTTAAGTTTCTTATTACTATATTATATTAATTTTTATATAAATGCCTTAGATTTATACACATCACAATAAACTTGACAGCTAATATGACTAAAGATAAATTTTGGATTCTTTAGGAATATATTTAAACTCAACGAAGAATGAAATCCTCGAACACTTAAATAATTAAGAGTTATTTTTTGGTAAAGTATTTTCCTTCTGTTTCTTTCCTCCATATGTAAACAAAATGAAAAATTCACAACAGGACACATATTATAAAATCAAATTTTATTATTTTTTTCAGTATTATAGCATAAACATTCACACAGTGCTGCCGTTTTTCATACTACACTTATTTATAAAAGCAAGAAATTTAATGTATGGCTTTTTCTTCCATGATATAAATACATTACACAATATTGGATGTAATAATCTCACCATAATTTTCATGGTGCCAGTTAAATTTATAATAATTAGTAAAAATAATCTAATGAACTATAATTTTCTCTCTGCAGTCATATTACTTTGAAAGTAATTTGATGCAAAGAAAAGGCTCTCTCAGTGCTCTGGAGATTCAGTAGATCATTTAGATGATTGTTCTATAACAAAAATAGAAATGGATAACAGATAAACCGAAAAAAGATTTTGCTATGGTACACTAAAAATTGTATTAGATAACTGGCTCGAATTTTCTATGGCATCATATTTACGGTATTTTGTATTTGCCATTGAGAGAAGACGTCTGTACTATCATCTGTCTAATAATTTATCCAGAAAAATATATGAAAAAGGAAACTTTAAATTAGAAAAATATTTGTATAAAACACATTTAAGTTGCTGCCATTTATTAAGTTATAAATGTATAACGTGATATTACTGATCTTCACGCAAAATCTTTACAATTCGATATATACTTCCAGCTCTATTAAACGCTGTGGACAGCTCACATCACCATAAAATGTGCTGAGAAATCTTTGATATCCATTTTTTTTCTTGCTGCTACAAATCATTTTTTTCCATTTCCAATGAATACTTTTCGATGATCTAGAAAGTCTTATTCTTTATAGGAATGTAACTTTATAAACTGGTACATTTTTGCTGTATTCACATGTTGCAAAGCAAACAGAATCTTGGTATGTTTTGCTTCTTTTTGAGCTCATACCAAGAACTGAAATAGTCTTGAACAAAGAAATGTTTGCATTCGTAATAAAATGACAGCACTGTGTATATTAAAATTTGGTTGATATAAGAAAGTTTTAAATTTATTATAACAGTAGAATTCTATAAGTACGAAAGTAGACACTGGTGCATTCTTGAGAATGCATTCGTAAACATAATTCTATATTTCTTTTAAACATCGGAAATTCGGTGCGTTGTTTGATCTCTTCTAGTTTCCGTAAGAATACGTTGTAGATGCCGAATTCTCTGTAAAAAGAAAATAAAACAAAAGATATCAGCAATTTATATTTTTCAAGAAAATTTTTCTAAACAGAACAGGTTTGTTTTCATCCATCATAATTTTTTAAGCAATGAAAAAAATATAATTTGTAACTTTGATTGGAAAACGGAATTTTCACTAAATGAGTTAACTGTTACTTTGGCGTTATTAAATTAATAGTATATAAATATATAATGTGTTCACATATAAAATAATAATAAAGGAAAGATTTTAAGGCGTAAAGGCAATATTTAATTATAATCATAGGAAAATAATAATAAAAAAATATCAAAACAATTACAAAATCTCCTCAAATACTAAGGCTTTTGGCTGTCAGAAATATAGCTTACATTATAGAACAGAAACACTAAAAACCCTCCAAAATAGCATATAAGTAAAATTGCATTAAATAAGAGAATTGAAAAAGCCGATCCAGATAATTTGAAATCTAACAGTTTTAAGGGTTTGTTGGAGACAGGACCAAGATGTAGTGTAAACCAAGGTTAACTATGGTTTTGTATATATATATATATATATATATATATATAAAATATTTGATTAATATTTACTGAGCAGAACAAATGAAGACATTTGCTTATCAAATGTATATTTTTAAGATATCTTTTTCCTTTTTTTAATCTTCATTCAAGTTATTTATTTTAATATATCACTGATTTTTATAATTGAAAACTAACATCATGAAATGCAATTTAGAAGTCAATTCAAATTCACAAGCATCAAACGAAAGTTCTTCAAATCATGCAAAATAAACGAAAAATCATAAATTTTATCATTATTTATAATTTAACGATTTGCTGTTACATTTGCTATTTTAAAATATATCATCAAATTGAAATCCAGTATTTTATTCTTTACGTTCGATATAAAATTCCATAAATCTAAATTTTTTCCTTGCATTCTTTTCAAGTAAATTATTTTATGCAGCTTGGCGGGGTTACTGTTATGTCTATCCATATTCAAGCTTATAGGATGTCTACAAAGCATGTGACGGCCACATCTGACAACTATTGCTTAAAATCGAACCGATCTGTAGAAAATGTAAAGATGATTTCAAAATTAGAATAATTCGAGAAATGGATGACAATATGAAACTCGTTGCTACAAGCCCATATAAATTTAATGATTTTTAGAGCAAGATGAGCAGAAATTTTTATGAAGGATGATTCCAAATGGTTCAGAGAAATATTAGGAGCATGGCAGCTACAATGAAACTATTTTACATTGAAGAAAATAGGCGTGGCCGTCATGTGTACGCACAAACAATACAGGAAGAAATCAAAGATAAATTCATTACATTTTTATAATGCTTATGAGGAAAAAAGCTTCGATCTTACCTGGTGCATAGTAGTCAAAAACTTTAGCGGTTCCTGGTTGAGGATTTTCTACTTCAACTATCTCTTCCACATCGAATGAAAATTGTTGAGCATCGTTGGATATCTACAAAAAATGAAAATTCTTACAGCATAGGCTCATTTAAAAATGTTTTTCTAAACCGGGCATGAGATTAATTTAAAAATAAAACATCTTAATTTGTATAGCAACACAATTCATAATATTCTATTAATATTTTAGGAAAATAATTATTTTAATACTTCAAGGGCGACGCATATAATTTTTTAAAGAATACTTTTGAATTGTTTGAAAAGAGAAAGACACTAAGACTTTTAAAACACTTAATTACAGAGGAGAAAATTAAAATTAATAAACCTTTGGAAATATAGCTTTCTAATGTCGTTTAAGTTCTGCCAACTACAGAAGCTGGGTGAAAAATTTTAAAAGGGAATGCCTTAGCAATTCCAAATTATTTTTTCACATAGTTAGGCAGATGAGAAGCAATTCTGGAATTTCGTTTAAGCACATTTTAGGCTTATTGCACCATATTGTAGATGTCGCTATCGATATCAGAAACATAAGTTTACATATAACTAGAACAATGGTTTAATCTGTAAATATACAAGGGACTTCATTATTTCATAATTAAAAAATTCAAATAAAATTACAATTAAAAGAAAAAGAAAAGAACGAGCAGAACAAAGAGATTTTTTTAAACGACTTTCTTACGTAGGATGAATTTAACATTTCACCACACGTTAAAAAATATAAATAATGAGGTTAAGGAAATTGCACTTCTGAACACTGAAGAGATTTCATTCTTTTGATATGATGTAGAGAGTGTCGCAGAAAAGATACCCAGATTTATTATTTAGAATTCCCCCTATTCGAATGATGAATATAATTTGTTTTTACACTTCGAGCAATGCATGGAGAATAAGCTCGTTATATAGATTATTTAATATTTGATAAATCAAACAAATGAATTAAATTCTTAAGACATTAAATCATTTATTTCCCTTCTGTAAATTAAAAAAAAAATTACCGCTTGTGTTTGTCCCTCTTTTTATTTTAGTTTCTTTTCTGAAAAAAAACTGAGCGGAGATTATGAGATATACTTTAAACATATAACAAAAAATTATTTATCTAATGCATCTAATACAAGTGATTTGTCTGCAACTATCAACGACGGTGTTTTACAAATAAATCAAGCAATGCACATTGAAAGTTGCTGAGAAATGTAATATAAAATGCATTTACTTACTTCCGTGAAATAAATGTTAACTTGATTATTATCAACGTCGGCCCTTAAAATTTTGTTATTCGTATCGGAAGTGAGCTGTAACAAATGATTTATCATCAGTAATAAAATATAAAAAACATATAAGCAGAAAATGCCATTACCACAAACCTGAAGACAAATTAAATCCACAAGATTTATTAACGCGAGTCGTTACCCCCTATACCACCAATGTTAAATTAGCCATTTTCTATGTACCTTTTCTCACAATCTATTATAGATACACGTTTGAAATTTTTTATACAGTTTAAGTAGACATTTATCTCTATACTGAGGTGAAATTCTTACATAAATATCGCTTATTTTTTAAAAATTTTAAGTGAATGTCACTAAGAATTTTTTAAAAAATGCCCTTTTCTAACACAAGATCAGCACTATTAAGAAATATTTTTGGAATAACAGAATAAAAAAATTTCACATAAGTATATACATTTGTATGTATAGAATAGGTGGTAAAAATTTCAAGAGCATATTTAAAGTAGATTTTGAGAAAAAGGTACACGCAGTTTCAAAAATACCATTTTGAGATAATTCAAGTTAAAGGTACAAATCTCGTATTACATTAGCCTGTTTACGTTTTTTAAAGTTCGTTTTAACTTACTTCTAATATGAACACGAGCGAAAGATTTATATCGTTAGAAAGGTCTTGTAATGGAGATTTCAAATATATAAAAATAAAACTTTTGAAAGTATATCTTGTACTGAATCCCTTTAATCTATATATATGAAGCAGAGTGCGTGTCTGTGGGTTCCTTATACAAATATGCAGTTGTGGTCCAATCTTTATGAATTGACATGTGCTCTTCAAAATTGGAGAAAGATCACTTTCAACTTTCCAAAGCCCAATAGTTAATTAAAATTGCAGTTAATTAAAGATTAAAACAAGATTGTGGCGTTTTTCTGCGATATCTTCAGAAAATATTATCTCAGAAAAACTATTTTTACATCACATTAAGGTTAGAAACAGTTAGCTAATTAGAGACACCATTTCATTTCTGTACAATTATTTCTTTAATTTTAATACTTAGAAAATATTAATATTATGGACAAATGTATGGACATTAAAAACATCACAAACAACAATGCAGACAAAGAACGGTTCCCACAAGCTACATGAAATTATTGATAGCTTCCGCCTACTTCATTATTCGACTGCGGTTCAAAATTACAAAGTCTGGCCTCCCCAAACAGCCCTCTTTCGTATGAAAAAAGAGCGTTAGTATAATTAAGCTAAAATCGAAATTTATGACCATAAGTTTTTTAATTAAAAAAATACTGGATTTTTTTCTGAAAGCTTTATGTGATTTTTCTTCCCATTTCATACTAGTATTCTGTAAATCTATTATTGGAATCATACATCCCTTTTCAGTAACACTAAAATACAAGCTATAAAACTTTTCATTTCAGAAGAAAAATAAATATTTTTAATCATATTATTATGCAAATACTTTTACCTGGTTGAGACTGTCTTTTACCGCTACGGTTCCAGTTACCATTTTAATTTGAACGACACTCATTCCAGATTTCTTTCCTTTCGGTACATAACTAAAGATTTAAGAGAAAGGAGAAAAAAATAGCTAATTAATTTTTAAATACTTTGATTTCAAAGTTAACTTTTGATCTTAAAGCTAAATAAATAAATATTATAACTTGATTTTAGATGGAATTTGTGACATTATTTTTAAATAACCACTAATAAACCGATTTAAGGGACATTACTTCTAATATTTACGTAATGAACGCAGTTTATTTAAACCTCCAAAACATTTCACTGAAGAAATGAAATATCCTAATGTAGTAAAATTAAACAGTTTCTTGGAATGATTAGTGATTTCAAAGCTAGAAGCTCACGTTTGCAATTCTTCTATATTGAAGGGGTCTTTTTGGAGCACATATAGTATAATTATTTAAGAAAGAAAATTTCTTAGTGAGTAAATATTTATTTTATTATTCACTTATTATTGAACTTGACATACACCTCGTGCACCACAAATGTACGAGGCTTACAGAATTAAGTAACAAATCAATTCAGTCCGTGAACAAACAATTACTGGCATTTTATTTGTTTTTTATTAATTAATATTTTTATATTGCTTTTGTTTTTTGATTTTTGTCACATATTTATTTTTCTTCTTTTTTTTGAAACCAAAAGTTAAGGAATTTCGCATTTAAAAATACGAGTTAAGATTCCTTCATTATTGATGGTGCAAAGCTTCATTGAATGTTATATATAATAGAAGTTTTTTAAACCCCCAAAATTTTATGGATATTTTTTTGAAGATATTTCCCATATCTTCTTCGTGCTTATTTAAATATTATTAGGCAATGGTTTGCATTTTTAACTTTAGAATAATGCTACGAATACACATTTGTTGGATTCTTGTTAAAATAATTTTGACCACTTATATATTTTGAATTTTTAACATATTGTTTTTTGCTTTGATTCATATTTTGTCATTATTTTTATAAATGCATATTGACGAGAAGTCTATTATAGCACAAATATATTCTCTTTTAAAAACAAAAGGCTACTTTTAAAGACACTTATATTTTAAAAAATAAATGGGCATTAAAAAATAGAAAACACCAATTCAGATAACAAGTAACTAGCAATAAAAAATATGCATTGTGATTACATAAATTCATTCAAACTTTTAAATTTTTAATTTAATATTCGAAAAAATACCCTAGACAGTTATTTTTTCTTTCTTTAAAGGATCTTTTCGCAATCAACTTATTTCCATTTTGTCTATCGGAAATTCAAACCTTTTATTTCGTGATGGGCAAATTATTGAAAAAATTCAATTTTTTATATTGAATAACATATAATCCAAAATATATATCTGGGATTTGAATTTACTCAATTCTGAAATTAGTTATTGCGAAAACATTCCCAAACTCATATAAACATTCCTAAACAGTTGGTTTTAGTGTAAATACAACCCCAAAATCCATTTTTGTATCACGTACTTCAGGGCAAAGAATATTCTAACTTAGCGTTTTAACTTTTTCTTAAATTCTTTAAAGTATCCTGAAACATTGTTTTACTGGCCTTTCAACATCTGAACACTTTAAAAAACATATACAATAAGAATTAAGATAAATGAAGTCTGATAACAAAAGAATACTCTATTTTGAAAGTCTGTATTTACAAATCGAAAGAAGAAACCAATTTGCTAACAAATAATTTCAAAGCTTAGAGCATGATAAACCCAAACGAGATCTACTCACTGTCCAATCACTGTTCCTAGGGAATAGCGATGAAGAATCTAGTGGCGATGTCTTTTATAGCCAAACCATCCCAAGAAAAAATTTCCTACAAAAGTTATCTCTTGACAAAGCGAATGGACTTAAAACTTTGCATTTGGACGTACCAACTGATATTCCATAACTCTACTCTCACAAAGATTTGTAGAATGGTGCCATTACTTGGTTGATGAGACATAGACTTTTTCATGGCTTACTTGGAAGGCTAACCCCTCCTCCATGGACCTAAGCCAACGGTCCAGACCAGATTTGATGAAGAACGGAAGTCGCTACCACCAGTGCAAAAGTCAGGTAAAGGGTTGCCCCATTATTAACAAAATTTCATTTAATTCCAAAGCCTTTTTTTCCATAACTTTGTATACATGAGAGAACAGAAGGATGAATGAATGAAGTGAATGGAGACGAATAAATGAGGCATTTAATTGGACATAATTAATAATAACTTTCCTTTCAGCTCTAAGCTTAATCTTCCTCTCAGGGAATCTTAACTAATTAGGTTCACCTCAATTTTTCTACCAGGGTTATATATGCTACGTGTAATGTTCGGAGATTGTGAATCGCAGAGTTCGTGTGCTCCGTAAAACTCATTCATCACTGGTGTGTGATTAATTTTTCTAATACCCGCGTGATTCTTTATATTAAATATTTACATCATATAATAAAGATTTTTTTTACCTTACTGCACCTGAAATTCTCCTTTGTTTGCAATCTGAGCTTGTGCATTCGCCTGATACTTGAATATTGAATAAGTTCTTTTCTGGGGGAGAGAGTGTGTTGTATCGAAGTGAGGTCTAGACAGAAAAAAATCAAATATAAATAATGGACCTAGAATAAAGACGGGGGGGGGGGAAAGTTTTTAAAGGAAAGGGGAACCTCATCAATAAATTGCGTCGATATAAAAATTTAACGAAATCTCCAATTGATAAATTCCTCATCAAATTTCAAATGAGATCACGAAACATATGAATAAAACTATATAATAAACATATAAAAAAACGGGAGTGCGGAGACCTCAAAGAATAAAGACTAAAAGTTCAGGAAAGTAATTCTTGTATTCAAAAGAAGGAAACACGCATTTATTTAATACAAAATTAAAATTTCGCCCTCAAAAATAAGTAATAGAAAATATCTTAATTCCAATTATTTAAAAGTCACAGTATTACTCAATGTGCTAATTGAAATGTGGGATCACAAGAACACTCTTTTGCAAGATCGCTGAAATTAAAACTGATACAAAAAGCTCAGTCAAGAATACTAGAAAATTGAGAGCAGTGATATTAAATTGTTATAATTTGGTTCAAGTCTTTATAACAATGTCTAAAATTACATGATCCGAACGAAGTGTTTCTGTCTCTTTAGTTGTTTTTCGCTTTTCTATTACTCTGGCTAGAACAAATCTCTTTATTTACCATCATGAAGTTTGCTTATATGAGAGAACATAAGCTGAATAGCTGTGCCACAGTCTACAGTTCTACCGCAGGGTTTACTGCTATTAATATATAGGAATAACCGGGCCAGCAGATTAAAAGATATTCTTCACTTTCGTCTGGAGGTTAGCTGAACTGGATATTTTAAATATTTGGCACCTTGTACCAATATTCAGATCTTGTTCCTTCCAATAAAATTGACCAATGAAAATTCTTACTTCTCAGTTTCTATTCTGAATTGTATTTAAGTTGCATTATTTATTTAATTGCATTACTACGCTTGCTGCAATATTAGCATGTTGCCTGTATTAGTTCGACTGTATTGCAAACATTAATCCAAGTATTTCCGTTAGTTTCAATTTCTTGTCGTGGAAATTTAAAGCTTGAGCTCACCATTGCTCCATATTTGTTCTAAATAGGCAACAGCAGTCTTATGAATTAGAAGACCATTGTGTCATTAGAGACTTTCTACATGAAGTGGCAAATTACACTACAATGATACCAAATCAAAATTTCTGTGTGACCTCTAATGCCAGATCAAAAGTTGAAAACGCCTACAGCTAGTGACTGGAGTTGACATTTTTAGTCATAACACAAAAGGCACTCAAATGTTTTCAAAATATTGAAAGCGCATTAAATGGATTTTTACTTTTTTCTGGTTCAAAAGGGGCCGTTAATAAAAATGAAATAAACTAAATTTTGTACTCCGTAAAACTCTCTATTTGTCTAGATGAGGATTTTCTATAATAAAAATTTAGATATATACATCTACATACCTGAAGAAGTCCACAGCCTGTTCCGGTAGCTTGTATGTCCAGTTCACTTGGTATTTGAGAAATTTCGTTCCGTTGCACCAGCACTTTGTTGTCTTCTGAGATTTGAACCTGTTCATTTAGACCGCCACTGATCGAAACAGTAATATCTACCGGGTCCTTGTAAACAATCTTTGCAAATTGGCTTAATGCGTCCAAACCTACACATGTGTCCTACAGAAATAAGAAACATTAGCTTTCTAACAGATTAGGAGAGAATGTTGGGCATGTGTCACATGACATCACTTTTTCTCTCCGTCAAGGAATGACGCATTATTCGAGATAGCCCGTGCAACGCCGGGTCACGTAGCTAGTAACTAAAAATAATTCATCAACAAAATAATTTTTAGAAATATTGCTACTAAATTTCATAATTTTTCGTAATTATTCTCGATTAGCTTCACCTTTATACTGCTTTTTAATGAATCAGTTACAAATACGGTAAAATACATTTGAAACGAGGCAACATACAAAGTTTATATACAGGGTGCCCACACTTATCGTGGTCCAATAGCTAATTTCTAAACCGTTAGAGAAAGACATATAGTTCCAATTGGAAAAATTCTTCAAATAAAGGGAAGAATTATATTTTATGTTTTTTGAGTCACTAAATATATTTCTGAAAAAAATACGAATTCTAACTTTTTATATGGTTCCCTGGTCCTATCAGTCATATTTAGTAAAATATTCTTGACAATCTAACATTTTAAACAAAAAAAAGTCCCACTCTTCATCGACTGAAACTGGGTGAGATACGGAGCTTTGAATTTCATGATTACGATTCATTGACGAAAAATTAAAACTTTTCCCCAGGCGACTTTTATTTTCGCTACGGCACTAAAAGTTAGAGGATGAAATAAATTTTCTATTTAATGAATTTTTAATTGTAAATACTTTATTTTCTGAATATTATTTTGTGGTATAAATAGTCAGTTTTTATGATTGTAATCAGTTTTTTATGATTGTAAAATTTTTACCTCAAAATCACGGACCAGAACTATCTTGATTTATTTATCATGATACATGTATCCAACTTGTGGAATTTTTTCGAAGCTCGACCATTTGATATTATTGTTAATAAGTATTTCATTATTTGAATAGAATAATCTAATAGTAACTACTTCCAGCATTTGCATTTGCATTTGCATTTCCCATATTTTTTTTTCAATTTAATTCAAAAAGATTACACCAGTTTCATATATTTTTCCAATTTCAAAAGTGGGAAGCAAATGAACTTGATATATTTGGGAACTCGTATGTACACATATAGAGTCTTGTTCATTGACAGATTTCTTGTATATTTCTCGGAATACTTCTCATTAATTTTAATCCGAAGTTTGTTAAGAATATCGAAATGTCAATGATATATTTTTTATAGGTAAACATTTATTCTGACTTGAGAACAATGCTTTGTTGTGATGGTCTCTGTAGTATCAGAATTCAAACATTTCAGGATAGATGAAATTAAGTCATTCACCGGTAAGCAGAAAAACTTTGAGTGAATTTCTTCAGAATAATATGATATATTGAATTGAAATGATGAATTAAATGAGTTGCCTCAACTATTTATAATATGCCTCAACTGCTTATACAAGCTTATGTCTTCATGGGTCTATCCAGGCGAAAATTGGGGCCGTTTTGCGACCCCTTCACAAAATTCCCCTTCATAAAAACGGCCCCTTCACAAAACTCAAAATCGTAAAAACTGCCCTTTTAAGAAATTTCATTTTATAAAAATGATCCCTTTTTAAAATTTTTCACTGCAATTGAATGAAATACTTTTGATATTAAACGTAAAATATATAAATATGACTGCTAAAATTGAAGATTTTACATGATAAAAAAAATTTTCACAAACGTATTTTTATTTTTCACGAAAATAATTTTTTTCCCATAAAAATGGGCCCTTAAAAAAACCTGGATGGACCCCTGGTCTTTTACATTGGTTACTATGTTTAATTATATTGCATTAAGATTACAAAATCATACCTGTGTAGAGTAAAATCCGCCTGAAGGATTCAAGTTTGTTGACAAATAACGGACAATAGGAAGGACAGCTGATTTGCTGTTACCCAGTTGAAGGTTAGTCAGAATAGCGTACGCAGCTGTTTCAACATCCAGAGACTTCGTACCGTTAGGATTCCTGTAATACTCTAGACCACCTTAAAAGCAATTCAAAATTATTGCTGTTAGCTTAGAGATAATGATGGCGAGAATCAAGTATTTTTTAGCTTAATTATATATTACCTAATTAGTTTTTTATTATATTGTGCATTTATCGTTATGAGCCTTTTTTAACAATATTCACTCCATAAATTACTTTAAAAAAATACAGTTATTTTGTTTGAAAATCTATTTGTCTTGATGAGTCTCAATAACTTTGATAAAGACAATTCTATTTAAAAATAATTAGATAAATGGTTATGAAATATGTAGAATGTACAAAGCAACTGTTGTTTTAATATTTCAATAAAAAATTCATTCATCAGGCTAAAACAAAAGGCTAAAATTATTAGGCCTAAATCAAATCACTTTTAAGGGAAAATTTTGCCTTAAAACATATTTTTACCGTTTGATTTTAAAAGGGGACTTCTCCAGATTGGGCCGAAATTATTTTTTTGTGTTTTTCATTTGTTGAGTTTGTTGAGTGAGGTAGTTGTATCATTTATTGTAAAGCCTGAAATTCTGACATTCACAGTCATATTGTAGTAAAGCATCAAAGTTTCCTTATGATGTTAGAAGGGGACTTCTGCGCAGTAGGCCCCTTTTAACATCAATTTTACTATTCACCTCTAGTTGGTATACATATTACAAGAAAAAATGCTTGAGAGATGGCTTTTATGGAGAAACATGGCAAAAGAACAAAGATTAAAGTTTAAAATTTCTGAAAATTAATTAATCCTTTTCGTCATTTAAAGTACACCAGCTCTGACTCCCGAATGCTACTTATAAGGATATTAATGGGGTTAGGGAACATAAATTTCGTCTGAGAAACATAGAAATAAATTTAAGAATGCCCACTGAACCTATAACTACAAAGAAAGCAATTATGTCTAGCAAAATGTATGATATCGGAAAAATTATAAAATGCATTCCAGAAGAACACCATCCCTTTTGGCAAGAGATCCAAACCTACCTAGAGAATCTTCAAGTGACCATCAGCAGGACTAAAAAAAACTAAATAAACCACTACATTTTTACTACTTATTTTTATATTTTTAAATCGGAATTTTGCTAAGAAACGTAAAAAGTTTAAATTTTATTTCGTTTTATTTGAGTTTAAATTTAGTTACAAATAAAAATTTTCAATTTTACTTAATATTTCTAAATTTTATTTAAAAAACAGTAACTTTTCAAATTTAAATTTATTTGTAAATAAATAAGTTATAATTTTGATTTGAGTTTCGCTGATATTCCATGCTTAATAATCATTTTTCTTGTGACTTTTTTTTGCTTTAAATGCAAATTTTACTTAAAAACGAATGCCTTTAAAATTTTATTAGCTTCTTTCAAATTTAAGTTAACTTTCCAACAATAAATTTTTAATTTTATTTGAGTTTCCTTGATTTTCCTAGTTTCTAATTATTTTTTTCTTGAAATTTTTTTATGTTATAAATTTGAATTTTACTTACAAAAGAAAAACTTTTTAAATTTTATTTTATTATGAGATTTTAAATTCACACACAAATTAATAAATCTTGAATTTTAGTTAAATTTCATTGATATTTCCGACTTTATAATCATTTATTCCGTGAAATTCTGAAATGTTTTACACTTTGTTGTTAAGAGGGGACTTCTGCAAAATTTAAATTTGAATTTCCCAAAAATTAATTACTGTAATGTTTTTTGGTTGCCGTCAGTAGATTCATTTTTTACTGTGAAACGTATTAGAAATATCTTGGAAACTAATTTCGATGTTGTTTCGAGCCCATTCGTTTTTTGCTTCCTCTGTAAAATTTTAAAAATGTCAAAAGTTTCCTTTTAAAATCAATCGATTCATTTGAGTAAAAATTGTAAAGATTAACGTTTTGGAGCAGTTTTTGCAAAAGACTTAATTGTTTGCTCTCATGACCAGATAATGAGAAATGATAGTCTCACATTTCAATAAATATCCATATGACACCAATCTGTTTAAATATCATTCCACAACTCAGTCTGAGTTCAAATATATCATTTGGAATATATATTTTAAACTGAAACAGGCAATGAATGTAATTTGAGTATTACAATGTAGTCATTTAAGAGAAACGTCTTCTAAAAGTTGAAACATGAACTGCTAGTATGTAAAATATCGTAATAAACTGTCAATCTTACCAGTTGTGTCAGCAAATGGTTTAATGTCATTAAGCAATTTCTGAGCAGCTTTCTTCTGGCCGGCAAGAGCTTCAGCATAAGCATACAAAAATGTTTCGTACGGAGTTGAAGGAGAATTATTAGCAAGGCAAGACATAGCTTTCCCAATGACAGTTTGGTTCTTGTAGTTAGAAATCAGAAGAGAGGCGAGAACGTAGGCCGTGATGGTTCCATTCTTTTTGTCTTTTTCCAGTCCTCCCTAAAATTGAAGAGTAGGCAATACTTCTACATATGCTTTCAAAAAATATCGTCGTCTGTTCACCAAATCATGAAAAATTTTATAGACATGGAAACAGAACATATAACTTAAGGAATTTAAATTCCATTCTTTAACCCCTTAGCTGGTTTGCCCTTACGCCAAAGGCGTCGAGTTATCGAAATTTTAAACTTATAAACTAAAACAAATTCATTCAAAGGCGTTATCAATCTATAAAAAATTATGTAGAATCCATAAAAGATTCATTTGTCCTTTAGGTTCTCAATTGAATTAAGATAACAACGCATTTCCAAAATAGAAAATGTCTTCTAATTAGATAGTTGAAAAGCAAACCATTTAAGCGGTTAAAGACTGGAAAGATTCTGCATGGGACTAAGATATAGAGAAATCAAGGTCAAAATGGAAATTGGGACAGAGCCAACTCTTCAATTCAAAGTCTTTCATGTCATCAAAAAGTAATGCTTTTAAACAAGAACTAATATTATTAAATGACTAGCAGTACCCGCACAGTGTTTCCCGTGGTATTATGACTTCAAAAAGATACAGAAAATGTCCACAATGATATAAAATAATGTTTTGAGGGTCGAAATCCAAACAAAAAAATGAATATAATATTGGTTTCTTGATTTTGCCCGCTTGTTTTTCTCTGGGCCAATGATATTACCTCAAGATAAGTATTTAAAAAACGAAAGAGAAATTATAAAGTTTACTGCACATAATGCCATTAGAATTTAAAATAAGTAAACTCAATTTTTATGATTCTCAGAACAACCAGCTGGTTCGCCAGCTAAAATGGAGTAATAATTCAGTAAGTCTGAAGGAATAAAATCTTGGGATCCTATTTAAAATAGTTTATAGGTGACATTAGATATTTTTAATGAAAGTCATCCAACGAAATTATTTCAAGTTGAAGTTGCAGTACCAAATAAACCGTTATTTTTCAAAAGAAAAATTTAGGATTTATAAGAATGACTCCTATAAACCAGATAAAATGATATAGAGTGAAAACCGACTAAAATTTTTAATGACTTCAAATGTATCAATGTGCCTTGAAGGATAAAGACAAACATAATTTCTGTAGTATAAAAAAGAGAGGAATTTTCAGCTTCAAGTTAAAACCTTGGAGCCACAGTTTCAAATGCCTCCTTGAGGTCATATTTCATTCTGTTCAGTTTCATTTGTCTATTTTTAGTGAAAGAACACTGAGGAACTTGAATGTAACATAAAAAATATAACTAAATATCTATAGTTCTATAACTAAAGATATGAGCCTTCATGTTCGACTATCAATAAGTATAAAAAAACAAATCAAAAGTATAAAAAAAGTATAAATCAGAACGCGATCCCCGAGTTAAAATAATAGTCTATCATGAGCTTGAAGTGGAAGGCGAAATTGATCAGAATTAAGACACAGACGCTCAAAAAAAAAAAGAAAAAAACTTTTCCTACCCTGCTAAAATGCAGTAAAAATAATTGAGTTAAAGTGACCCAATAAAAGTATTTTACCATAACCCTACCCTCACCCTAAGTTTCTCCACCAGATGGCGCAGATGTAAGCAGGGCGAAAGCAGTTTTCCATATCTTCGCGGTATGCGGAAAAACAGTAAAACCTCAAAAGCTAAACAATTAATTAAAATTCAAAGGAAAAAGGTATTTAAACCGTTCTTGCTTTAAATAAGAGAGAAATGTTCCAGTTATTACCTCAAAAATTTGAAAAAGTTAACGAAATTAGAATGTCGGATGCAGGAAATTTAAATTCAAGACTGAAAATTTTTCGTGAAAACCGACTATTTTTTAAAAAGTTCTCAAAATTCGTTAAATTAAGTTAGGCTTTAAAATATATTTTATTAGAGCGAAAATTGTTTGTTCTTTCTGATGGTGCATTGATTGTTTTTTACGATTATTAGAGAAAATATTAGGGCCAAAAACTTGTCAAAAATCACCCCAAACAACACAAAATATTAAATAAATAATTTCTATATCAAATTTTGAAATTCGGGCTTGAAGGTGCATTGAGTCACCGTTACGTCTAGATAGATTCATCTGGACATCGCACACTCATAAACACTTCCATTTATAAGAATAGATAGTATATTTCACTGCTTTCTTAATTTTTTTAGTCAGGAGTATCAGAAAAAATAATTTTGATGTGCTTTTTTGCTTTCAGAATTACATTACACATAATGATATTAATTTTATTCTCTGATTAAACTTAAATTTTGTAAATTAGACGGTTACAGCAAAGCTTTTTAAGTATAAGCAAATTATTCAGAACTACTTGTCTATACCAAAAGATTATTCAAACCAGACTTTTTCCTATATGTTTATACATTATCTAAATATATAAAATCAGTTATTATTACGTTTCATTTGCTGCACGTAATAAAAGTGTCTATCGTAATCTTAACCATAAGGTATTAATTGGAATGAAAGATACTTTCATTTTTTAAAACTGAATTCAGCTTAACAGAACTTACTTGTATACCCGAATCAATAATTTGCCCAACATTTGGAAAGCAGCCATCTTTTTGCTGTCTAGTTGTGATCCATTTTTGAGTGTCGTTGAATATTTTATCGTCTATGGCAATGTATCTCTTTGCTTGATAGAAAGAACGCAGGACGAATGCTGTCAAGAACATGCTGCCTTCTTTATCACTGTTCCCAAAAGCACTGAAGGATCCATCATAGTGCTGATAAGTCAATTCCCGCTGATAACCTAAACACACATTTAAACTGTTGAATGTCTTCACAAAATATGATTAATTATATTTCTGTTACATTTTTCCACAGCATGTAGGAAACGTCATATAAGGTAAGGAGCTATATTCTAAAGGAGAATTGGAAATCCGTTAAGTCCGTTAACCCTGTTACTTTGATGCACCTTTTCTCAAAATCTGTAATAGATTCATGTTTGAAACTTTTTATACAAGTACAGTAAATTTTTATCATTATACTGGATTGATTTTTTTTAAAAATTCAAAAGCTTATTTTTTACAAATTTTTTTGTGTCAGAACAAAAAATGTGAAATTGGCAATTTCGATGTACCTTTTCTAAAAATGTGTAATAGATACATATTTGAAATTTTTTATAGAAGTAAATTTCACCTTTATCATTATACTGAAATGAGATTTTGGTTCATTTTTAATTTTTTATAAATTTAAAAAATATTTAATTAGACATGGTGGATTTTTACCGTATTTGGACACAAAAAAAAATTGTAAAAAATAAAGTTTTGAGGTCTTTTTTGAAAACGCTCATTTCAGTACAATTAGAAAGGTATACTTTACTTGTATAAAAAGTTTCAAACATGCATCTATAACACATTTTGAGGAAAGGTACATCGAAATTGCCAATTACACATTTTTTTTTGACACAAAAAAATTTGTAAAATCATTTCAGTATAATGGAAATATGTACTTTACTTGAATAAAAAATTTAGAACATGAATCTATAACAGATTTTGAGAAAAGGTACTTTGAAGTAACAAGGTTAGGGATAATTTAATTTAAATAAAAGTAATGTGTTGGCATCAGATTGTAAGTTCCAATGTAGCTATTTATGTCGAATTTACATGGAAATATCCAAATATAAAGATAATAGAAGTTATAAACTGTTATTTTTATTACATGAAGTGTTTTCAGGAGTTTTTGATAAAAAGTATTCTCATCACAATGAACACTTGACACTTTATAATAGCGAAGTAGACATTAATAACAAAAAAATCAATCTGCCAGAAATAGGTATCTAGATATACCGGGATTTTCAAAGGAAATGATTAAGACTCAAGTAAAAGAAAAACTATATTCCTTATCAGTTCTATGCAGCTTTTTGAATTCTGTTTATAAGGCACATGCTTAGTAGAAAATACGTTATTATGCATGTGGCATCTATAAATTACTTGATATTTTGTAACAACAAACAAGAAAATATATATTAATTAAAACTATGGTAAACTGCGGATTAACCGACTAAGTGTGGGAAAGTAATATCTGTAAAATCGAGCATCCATTAAATCATTCATTAATTAAAGTTTAATCATTATTTAATTAAGGGATCGCTGAGTAGAATTGCGCACAATATTTAAATTAGCATTGGGCCCTAGAGATCGTGCTGCAAATGTTCTTAGTGTTAAAAAAATTAACACACAACTAAAATCTATTTATTACTGAACAATAGTAGGAGGGGAGGGAAATTCTCAAGTTTCAATGTTTGCTTCTCCTTGAATAAGGTTTTTTTTAAAAAAACAAAGATCTGTTTGTTGATATCGGTTGCTTTAATATCAGATTTGATTGAATTCAATCAGCTAAATCGATGAATTACTATATAATTTATTGATGCCAATTCAGACAGAAAATTTATGATAAAATAAGAATTATTTTATTACAAAAGTATCAAAAGATATTACATACCAGTGTTCAGATTTTTTATAGCGTCGGATTTGATGCTGTCCGTGAGTTTGCCAATGTCTGTTAGATAATCCAACACGAGATAGTTTGGCGTGAATTTCACCATATTTTGTTCGCCACATCCAGTTGGGAGGGAGACGAGATTGTTCAAATTTTTTATAGCAGGACCCATCACGTTTCCTATGAAAAAAGCGTATTGTAGTGTAGGAAAGAAATGGAAAAATAATTATGCTATTTGTTTATTTTACATTAATTTTTGCATTCCCTGTCGCAGTTTAACCCGAAATAACTCAGGATCGATGAACGAAAAGTGATTATTTTATTGTATTTGGCAGATAGTAAAATATATACAGACGTAAATTTTAAAATACCTGCGATACAATTCTGTATGTTGCATCACAGCTAACGAAACTTAAATATTGGATTCAAAATAACTCTGACTCAATTCAACTATCACTCATCTGTAGAATGAATAATCCTGAATATGGTCGCGAAATCCTGACCATGGCCCCATGTGAACCAATGGGTGCCAAATTGAGTGGAAAAAGTGAGGCGCAGAAAAGACAGTCATAAACATCTAAAGAACCCGGATGTATAGAGGTAGACAATAAAAGTTTTTAAAAATTAGTTAGTTTTCCAAATACTATTGCTTTTTTGTAATTCCTACTTTCAAGCAGCTAAAATGAAATAAAAATTTAATCTTTCCCGATAAAAGAAGGGGACGAGTAACTCTCCTCGCCCTCTCCCCCGACTCGCCGCCACTGATGTGAATCATGACTGGGCAGCATTTCTCCCTAGTTCGTAATCCGTCACCAACCCTCTCCTTCCCCTCTAGTTCTATAAATAGAACTGTGACCTTGAGGAACCGTCAGAAACGCCGTTACTCCAGCTCGCTCTGTTTGGAAATATTTTTAAAAATTAATTAAAACTAAACAGAATGCTGCATGGAAATTAAATTGGTGTCATTATAAAGCTAAATTTTAAACTTTAACCCTTCTTTGCATGATTTTTTCTTTATTGGTGAAATAAATCAAGGTGATATAATTCATGTTCAAAATTAAAGGAAAAATGGTTAAAAAAATCTTAGTATATATTTATAGTATAAATTTAGCAAAAAACAATGTGATGGAAATTTCCATCATCATGCAAAGTTAGATTAAACGCAAACTTTTTCAGAAATTGCTCTAAAAATAACAGAAACACATGTTACAAACCTTTCATCCACATCACTTTTTTAGCAATAGAAACTCAAATATAATAAAACAAAATTAAAAACGAAATCATACGTTTATTGCAACTACAACAAACAGCGGAATGACAACTTCAAGCTCGTTTTACTGATAGTGACACTTGCTTATTTTTGACAGCTATGTTTTTTTTATGCAATGGACATTAAAAAGGTATCCAGACACGATCAACTTAAAGTGAACTTGTTCTTTTATATAATTTTTGGGCATTCAATGTTATGATGGAAATTTCCACCATCATGCAAAGAAGGGTTAAGATGAAGTTAAAATCATTTTTGTGCGACAATATGCTCCAAAGTTATTGCGGAAAAACGTTAAAATTATAGGTAATTTTTAATTAAATAAAATTATAATTATAATTTCGAAAAGTTCGTAAAAGTGAGCAACTATTACCCAAAAAGCAACCACTCTATTAGCAAAAGATATTGCACGATATCTCTACGACGTTGTCCGGTATTCTGAACGCCGTACAATATCGCGAAGATATCGTAACAATATTGTACAGCGTCTTGTGTTATTAGGGCACCTGCCGATTTCAAATTTCTGGGCCTAATGATTTGGGAGTTTTCGTGATGAGTGAGTGAATGAGTCATGGTATTTGCCTTTTATATATATAGACGAGATAATGTCCAGTTACCAACTTCATGTTAAGCTGGTTTCCTACCATAAGTTCTCAACTGCGGAAAATCTAATATCAAATTTGATGAGATATCACTTGAGGAAATTCAAGTTTGGCGGCAATACTGTACCCTTAAGCCAATAGAAACTTTAATAAAAAATTACCTATAATGCAATATACAAAAATTTGAAAGCGTTTTCAAGCCTCATAATTTTAAAATGGCAGGAAAGCATGACATTAAATGCTTGAAGAAACGATGAAAATCCTTTCAGTCCACCTCACTCACACACACACAAAACAAACCCAAATTCAAATATCTATTGCCACGCTTTATAAAAATATTACTTTGGAGCAGGTGTGATGAAATATTTCAGCAATGCAATGAATACTAAAGTGAAACTTCTGCTTTGGAGTTAATTTCCCAAGAAAACAATTTATACTATCACAACCGTAACATTGCAAAAGCGCGTGAATAAAAGATTTGCTTAAAATTATATTCAAATGATAATACAATCCCTTTGTGATGTTTGAAGTATAATGAGGAAGCAAATGTTTGGTCCTAAACCCTCGTAATGACATTAATAAAATTGTAAGATGTGTCCCAAGTTATTTTTATGTTAACAATAAGTTACTGCAGTAGTTATTAAAATCATTTTGCAAAATACTTTTTCAGATTATTCATATTGAAAAATATAATTAAAACCTCACGATACACTCGATTGCAATAATAAAAAATTTCACTAAATTATGTGTCAAGAAGAATGACATGAAGATATATTTTTTGAGAATAAGCAAAATTAATTTATAGACTAAATATAGATTAGTTATTATTAAATTAAAAACAATTGGAAATTCTTTATCTAGATTAGAGAAAAGACGGCTTTGTGTCATTATCGTAGAAATAAGTACTCAGACAGTATTTTCACTTTAAAAATATAGTAATGACGCACTTCTGAATGCAAATACCAAAACTGTAAATATCTTCAATACCAAACTCTGTTTTCCATAATATCTTAGACTCATGACATAAAATTTATATTGAAACAAAAAGTTTCCCTTTTTGCAAAGAATGTTATTTAATTCTTAATATTCATGCTCGATAAAAGAATATTTCAGAAATTTTTATACATGAAAACTTTTTTTACACGTCATAAAGAATTTTATGAAATCTGAATTATTCTTAATCTGCTAAAAAATCTCTTATAATGGAGAAATTGAGAAACTTACCACTAACATCAACAAGTGCTCTCGCGGAGTTAGGCACAGCATCATCCGGCAAATCTAAATTGTCAGACTTGGAGAACATTTGATTTTCCTCATCTGCAGGAATAGATTAAATTATCACACCTTGGATAAAAATCTGATTTTATTTCAATACTTCAGTAAATTATTTCTGTGTTACCGGAGTGTAATGATAAATTTATATGTAGTTTTTATCTATTAAAATATTCGGGC
>BGPR01009344.1:0-11394 GCA_013235015.1 Araneus ventricosus | reverse complement strand
GTTGAATGTAACGGAAATTGGGTGTGCCATCAGCTGGCACACTGCGCGGAAAAGAGTTAATGAGATTGCATTTCCTAGGAATTTTAATGAGAGGCAATTCCTAGAAATTTTTATGAGATGCATTTCCTAGAAATTTTAATGAGACGCATTTCCTATTGAAATTTTAGAGTATTTCCCGTAGACTTTTTCATAAAGAATATATTCTCAACAAGAAACTACGTGTTAAATTTTTAAAACATACTCAACTAAATAATTTTTGTGAAAAATGCATGAACTATTTACTTAAGAGATCGACGGCAATATAATACTGTGATGATTTTAATAGAAACTTTTTTCGTCCCTAAAAGAAGATTACTACTTTCGTGAAATTCTATTTGATGCTAAATATTAGAAATATTCAAAAATTGAATAAATAAATGCAGGTTCTACAGTTTATGTTTTGTTATATTTATTAATATTTCCCCCTAAAGTTTTAATAAAAACGAGTCTCTAGTGACAGGCAGTGTGGCTATTTCTGTACCTCAAATTAAATAATAAAATAATTTTCTTAGCCATGACATATAAACCATACCCCATATTTCTGCTACTTTAAAGCATATATAAAATTTATATTCATAATTTTAAACATTTTTAAATAAATAATGACCAATACTGATAAAAACTTAGACGGATGTTATTGATATGAAAAATGTTATCATAACGTTTTTCCAGATAAGTGAGGTCGAATTTGTTTCAGCCAGTTAAGGAAGGAACATATTTAAAAAACTTTATTTTAATATCAAGTACTTTTTTTATAAGCGCACGCGTAAAAGTATTAAATACAAGGGTTTACCTCGACTTCTAACGACTGCGTGATGGCATCTCTTGCAGTACCATCGTACACTGGAGAATCTCCACAAACTGCACTTGAAGAGGCTGTGCCGGCTTCGACAGTTATATTGATAGATCCCACGGTTGTTGCCTTCAGTTTCATTTTTAGACTTTCACTTGTACTTGGTTGTATGCAAATCTCATTGTCAGACAAGTCACTAGTGACTTCAAATCCTTGCGGGTCTTTTAAGTTAACAGATATCTGGAAAGAGGATTTATAATGTTGTTACTCCGTGAATTACAAAGCATTTCGGTTTCAGAAATGCAGAATAAATTATGTATTTCATGAATCTATTCAGCAGTTAAAAAATCTTTCAATCAAATATCTTTCAAGGGATCATACATAAAATCAAGGGATGATGAGTATACATATCTAAAGCAAGGCAAATGCAGATATTATAAATTTTACATAAATATTTTCCCGTAGAACATTCTCTTATACTTATACTTATACTTATACTTATACTTATACTTATACTTATACTTATACTTATACTTATACTTATACTTATACTTATACTTATACTTATACTTATACTTATACTTATACAGTGTGCCGTGTTTTGTATAAGAAGTATTGAGAAAGCATTTCGGGACTCTTTCCTTTGATTGGATAGAGGCTGAGAACATCACATACTGAAGTTCGTTCCGCTAGCTTGCGTATTTGAATTTGAATTTTGAGCTTTCATATAGGAGAGAGTGGGATAAAACCGGGTATCCTTGATTATGGCGCTATTAGTTCTTCTTTCTAGTGGGCAGATACTGAATTGTTCTCTACTAGTCCAGAAGAAGGAACAGTCATAGTGGCGTGTTGCAGCTGTTGAATTCACTGTATATCTGTGACGGTTTGTTTGTTTTAAGACGTCATCTCTCTAATGTTCGTTTGATTTTAAACTGTTTTTACTTAAAAATCACTACAGTTCTAAAAACTATATTTAGTCCATCTTATTATACGTTTACTAAGGATTCATACCCTGTAAAACAATAAGATTTAGTCCATTAATTGCTTTGTTCTATTTCGTTTCTTATAACCACTGCACTCGGAGTAAAACCGGGTACTCCAAGTGGCGTAAGACGGGACAGTCAGTATTGATGATTCCTCCTATTAAGACGATAAAATCACATCAGATGTTGATGGTTTATATTTTAAAGATGAATTTTCTAATTTAAATAAGGAAGAAGGGTTTATCCAATGTGAAAACTGTCTTATTTGTGCCCACGAAAGCTGCAATGGCATGGAGGAAGAAGACAACTGCTTATATGTGAATTTGGTAACTAATATTCTTAAATGGCCATATAAAATAAAAATAATTGCAATTTTTCTACGAAAAATTGAGTTTTCCTAATTCCCCATACTGTTAACATGTCTGCCCAATTTTACCCCACTAGTGGGGTAAAACCGGGTAGTTTGACTTTTTTTTATTTAAAAATCATTGATGAAAAAGTAATGAAACTGAGACTTTTATGGAAAGATATATTGTACTCCTATAAACAATGAATATTTTAATAAAATTTTACAAACTCTCCGTCTAATCTTTTCGCTCCAGCTTGCCTTCGAACCTTAGCTACCCGGTTTTACCCCACTTTCTCCTACATACAGGCAGGCAGACCGACATGCAATTAACCCGCTGATACATTTACTCCAAAATTTAATAGACTACACAGCGCTGGTGTTAAAACCTATGACCCATTCGAAACCTTATGACAATTTTCATACCTCTAAGTCATTGCGGTAGCATATTTACGTGCACTGCACATGGGCGAGCAAGCAAGCAGGCATCCCATTGACGAATTGTATTTTTGGTATAGAGCGTTTTGGCAATTACGGTTCCTTTTTTGCGATAAAGTGTTTATACCAAGACGAAATGGGCTTACATTTTTATTTGAAAATTTAACAATTCAGTGCTGCAAAAATTATCCTATAAAATAAGGTTTTGAAACTGCAATAAAATATTGAAATTCATATATAAGAAAAATATAATTAAATAATTGGTCATTTTGACAGCCATATTAATATCAATAATAGAGGAATCGGCCCCCAGATATACATTTTTTAGAGATCTCTTTAGCGCATCTGGTGTATAGTCCATATAAAAATTTTGGTGTCAATTCGTTGTCCGGTTTCAGCAGCAGGATGCTTTGAATTTAAGAAGCTCAGTTATAATCAAATTGTGCATAACCTCGCTTCTTTTGCTCGACGTGCATTCTTTTTAGACGCAGTTAACTGGTTAAAGAAAAACCCCGAAGAGGTCAGTTTCTTAAAAGATTCAAGTAAACTTTGGTACTGTTATATATGTCACTTTATCTGTTTCAAAATTTTATGAATGAGAAAAATCTTGATGATTTTAATTGTTGAAAAATTTTACCGGCAAAGCAGCATCAACGTAGTTGAAGACAGACACTACGACGACGAACTCTTCACCTCTAATGACGCTGATAGGGAGAGTGTAGGATATGAAGAAGGCTTGGAACCCCTTGATGGAAGTCATGTTGGATAGCCCAATACCATCTTGCGAGTTGATGCACACGGCGCTTCCATCCCATTCTGTTATAGTGTGTGGAATATTGTCCTCTCCCGTATATGTTCCGTCAGGACTGAAAAATAATTCATTTATTAAAGAAATTTAACGGAAAAAATTTGACACAATACGAAATTGAAAAATTATGGAATGCTCTCTTCTCTATTTGCTCGTATATTTCCACACTACAATATTACTACTTATAAGTGTATAATATTATTAGTTATCACCTCAAAATGATATTATTACTTGTAAGTGGAGAAAAATTATTGTAGCAAAGTGTTATGCAACGCAGTATTCTCGACTAGTACACCCCGAAAACTTCCAAAATAACCTACTCCAGGGAAAGATGACAGCGGTTATATTTGGATCATTGGAACTGCACCTGTACCACATAATTTGTAGTATGTACCAGAAACTTTATGATGTATGTATCTTTTCATGTATCACACATCTTTGTACGTCGTATACTTGTAAATTAACAGTCCTTTGAATCCCGATGAATCATTTAGGCTAACCCTGTATATTGAGCAATATCTAAGGAAATCAATCAATTTAAACAAGTTTTATTTTTGAACTAGAACCAGTGGCAAGAGCTTGTCAATAAACGTAATAATAAAAAAATTAATATATTGTTTTCTATGGATATGCATGGTAATGTTCTAGTAAAAAAATACCATGTCTAAAACTGCTTATAAAATTCTGATTCAGAGTTAATAATAACACTCATGTTTAAAAAAATCTTTGTAAATATGGTCATTATTGTGCATAATAATGTAAATAAAATTAAACAAGTTTAAGGGGAAAAAGTACCTCTTTGCTTTTGAAAGACTTTGTCCAAAACTTTATACAGGGTTCCCACTTACATCCTTTACACCCCCCTTAACTTCTAAACGGCGACAGCTTAGGCCATAAAGTTGGTGTCTAGGTATAGTAAAACGGCTATGCGCTACTCGATGAGACAACGTACAACGCCATCTATCGGCAAATTTTGGAATTAGAGGTCCTATCTCGTAGACGGTTAAAAATACGAGAAAAAGTCAATTAGAAAGTTGTAGAGCAATCTCGATTTAGTACGAAAAGATACCTTGCGAACATTAATACTCAAAACAGAATGCAACCAGCGGGAGCGACCTCCCCGAAACTTTCTCGCATACGACCAGTAATGTGGGGTGGATAAACACCCATTGGTAGGTAAATATTTTTGGGGTATTTTTTTTACCCAAGGCCCGGTTATTTTGAAAAAAAAATTATGAATGGGGATTTACAATGAAACATATAAAATTTATGAATTCCCCAAAACTTAATATTTAGCAAAAAAATTGCGTATGTTCGCAATTTTTACGCGCGCTGAGGTACCACAACTTTAACGTTTTTGAGTACGAAATCTTACTATAGATATCGCACAGCATTTCACTACACCTTTGGTTAATCACAGGAGTCCATCTGTGTCAAAACGGAGTTTCGTTTTGGGGGTTGCCATAATTTCCGAAGCGCGTGTTTGCGTCTCGCTTCAATTTCCGCCAAGGTCAAACGCCAACCGTACTCACTTGAGTAAAATAAGCGAAACGTTCGCCAACACACAGTCGTAATGTGCATTTTGAACTAAATATGAAATTTGAACACCTGTTTTTTAAAGGATTGAGATGAAAATTGGGCACAGATCTATAATTAATGTTAGTATCCGCGATGTTAAGTTTTATTTATCTAAGCCAAAGGGCTTATGAGATGCAAGTATGCGATTACACAGACCGACAGACAGTCAACACGTTGACGGATTTGGCACAAAATTTTATACGGACCTACATTCATGACGATAAAACTGTGTACCAAATTTTATCCATCTAGCTATTCAAGTTTCTGAGTTATAGTGTTCACATGACTTCAGACATACAGACAGATAGACTTCCCGTTGACGGATTTTGTCCAAAATTTGACAGAAACCTACAAATTATGTTTAAAGACCACATACCAAATGTCATTCCCGTAGCTCTAATAGTTTTCGAGTTATCGTTTTCACAGACAGACAGACAGACATAATTCCAAAATTATGTTTTTCGGACTCAGGGAGGTCTAAAACGTGGAGATTCGTCAAAATCTCGAGTTCGAATTTTTTGACGATTACAATACTTCCTCTTTGTATACTTCGTATATACGAGAAAGTAAAAAATGAACAATTGTTTGGTCTCGATTTCAAAAATTGTCATGTCATAAAGAGTGGATAAAAGAAACTGAGACACGTCCCTGTCTTCTGGATCATTTATTTATATTGCTCAAAATGTTCTCCGTTAGCCACTCTACACATTTGCACTCTGGACTGGATTTCTCGCTTCGTTCGCGTTTCATGACGTCATAGTGTTGAAAATCACAATCAAAGAAATGTTCATTTTTTACGTTTGTTTTGAGTATTAATGTACGCAAGATATCTTTCCGTACTAAATCGAGAGTGCTCTACAACTTTATAATTGACTTTTTTCTCGTATCTTTCACCGTTTACGAGATAGGACCGATAATTACAAAATTTGCCGATAGATGGCGTTGTAAGTAGTCTCATCGAGTAGCGCATAGCCTTTTTACTATACCTAGACACCAACTTTATGGCCTAAGCTGTCACCGTTTAGAAGTTAAGGGGATGTAACGGATATAAGTGGGAACCCTGTATGTAATTTTGGTGAATACCTTATGGTAAGCTTCATTGATATAGCTTAATGAGTCTTTTTAGTTACTGTGTTAACCCGTGTACTTACAGATTTATAATAACAAGAATATTTCTTTTTTAAACTTCGAAATTTCCAAATATATCATTTTAAGGATGTCAGTTATTGCTTATTCGAAAAATAAAAAGATCAAAAAATTTAAAATAAGACTATTAATAATGTCTATAAAATTTCTATTGAAACAATATAGCAGTCATTTATATATATATATAAGGCATCACTTAGACGGTTTCTATGTTTGGTTAATTGCTTTCAGTAACATTACATTTAATTTAATTAGACATTTGACAACTTATCATTTCAAGATGAAAAGCGCTTGTAGAGAGGACTTTCTGTCAATATTTCATTACTCTTTAGATAAAATATTCAGCAATATTTTTTTCAATTTTAATTCGTTTTTATTTTGTTAGTCAACCGATAAAGATCAATCAAGAACGCATCACTGAAATATGAGCATTTCTGACAGAAATTTCACTAATTTACCGCGAAAAAAATATGTTAGAAATTATTTGTAAATAGTATTATTTCATGAGGACTACATTGTGGACATCTAAATTGACCTTCTTGTCTTATTTTTAGGAATTTTTTTCAGATGCCGTCCATTATTTAAAATTAATATTAGGGGATACCGGGGCAGGTTTATACACTTTTTAAACTTTTATATTTCTGTTTTATGGCTTTAAAGTATTTCTTACATCTTCATTACCAATGAATTAGTTAGACTTTCAGGCATGTAGTGCATATTTTGAAATACTTTAAATTATTATATTTTTGTAATTATACCATTTTGTTCACCATGATGTCACCTGTGTAAACTTGCCTCACGACCGGGGCAAGTTTTTCACACTGCCTGGGGGACTTTTACACACCACCAAAAATGATTAAAAGACTTACAGAAGAAGGCTTACAGTGATTAAAATACAACAAATTAAATACAAAGAAACCTAGTTCATTTCAAAAGTACATAATATATTATAAACAATTACGGTGAATACTAATAGTTTTCAAAATCACTTTCACAATACAAACAAAATATTTTGAATTGCCATTGGTAATATAGTCCTCATGTGCCCACCCTTACTTTCGGTGCATTGTTCCCACTGTTCGCGAGATCTTGATTCTTCGTATGGATTTAAACAGTAAATACACAGACAATTTTCATCGTCATCAGAATCAAAAGTTTTCTTGGTTTTAGTTTCTTTTTACCATCAAAATTTCCCAAATTTTCTTTCAGAACAAGGTTTTTCCTATTTAAAATTTTTTTATTTATTTATTTAAATTTTTTTTCATTATTATAGCGTGTTGGAGCCCACTGACTGAGACATAGTATGATGGACTGACGCTGATTTTCTCTTTATTGATTTCTCCTTCTACATTTGTAAAGCGTTTCTACAGGTATATCTGTAAGAGTTGATGTTTGCATTTTTTTCCTACCTTTGTTACTTCTTTTACTTCGCCCAGCTTCTTGAAATGGCCTCACATCTTCAGGTGTTGGGAATGACTTTGTAATGCAAGTGCCACTTGTGCCAGTTCTAACAAAAATGGCTATAGGGCAAGTTTACACACTGTGTAAACCTGCCCCGTGCACTGTGTAAACTTGCCCCATTGCCATTTTTTTTGTTATAACTGAGCATATAAACTTTATTCATAATAAAAATAATCAACTAAATAGCTTCAAAGAACCACAAAAGAACAACCTAAGAAATAATCCATAATAAGTTATAATATTCTAATAGTACGAGCTCTATTAAAGCCAATAAGTAAGAGTAAAAATTTACAGAAATGGTAAAAAATTAGACAAAGTTGTCCACTTCACGATCCACTTTCAAGACTGACTCCAAATTTGTGTGAGTACTAATGGAGGCCGAGACACTTCTTCCGAAACGATATAGAGTACCCCTCGACCAATGGTATGTGAAATATAAGTCTTGTGTAAACTTGCCCCTTTACCAAACTTGCCCCGGTCTCCCCTAAGATAAAATTTTTGAAATAGTGCCTGCATATACAGCCATTTACATCTTGCGATATAGATTGAGAGAGAGAGAGCTGTCATGTTTCATTATTACGTACCCTGTCATTTGCAACTCGAACAACCAAGTCTCCGGAAAATAGTTCCTCACTTCTACGGCAGACTGCGTTGCACCTGGACCGAGTGCACCTCCTGGACCCATAGGTGCTGCCGCTGCTGGCAGAATGATTTTGGACATTCTTCCGTCTAAAATTAAACATATTTTATAATAATACTCGGTTGTCTTACGGGAATTTCACATTATATTCAAGCAGGATTACTTCATCAAACAAAAGATTTGGCTTATTTGCATTTAATTCAGCTGCCACTAAATAACAGATTGAGAAAACACTGTATCTGATATTTTTCGCAGCTCTTTATAAAAAATCTGTGAGAGTGTTAAATATTGATTTCTCATATGATTTCACAATATGGTGCGTTTTGTATTTAGTTTTGTCCTACAGTAAAGCGAGTAGAGTATACAGGGTGCCAGCAAAAGTCCGCTGTCACCCCAATAATTTATGAACGGCAAGAGCTATAGTCATAAAAGTGGGGTCTAGGTATAGTGAAGTTGCCATGCGCTACGCAAGGAAACCACTTACAGCGCCACCTGGCGGCAAAATTCAGAGTTAGCGTTCTTATCTCAAAAACGGTACGAAATACGGGGAAAAAGTCAATTGCAAAGTTATTCAGCATCATCGATTTAGTAAGAGAAGACACCTTTCGTACAGAAATGTTAAAAATAGAAGGCGTTAAATGCATATTTGTTTGGTTCGCAACTCCCAAAATTGTAACTCGACATAACGCAGAAGAAAAGAGAAAACGTCACAGTCCAGAGCATCTCTAATCATGGCACGTGTTAGCGTGCGTGATTACAATACGAGAGGACCTCGTTCAAGTGTCCAACAGTACATTCGGGACACATTCCGGCAACAAGTCATCAGGTATGGTGGTTGCGTAGAATGGCCTTCACGCCCTCCTAGCCTGAACCCATTGGACTTTTTTCTGTGGGGATACATCAAACAGCAAGTGTATGCAACTCCTCCACCAATATTGCAGGAACTTCGAAACCGTATTACGGATGCTTGTGCCAGCGTGTCACCTGACATGTTGCCATGTGCAATCCCGTGTCCAGATGTGTATTGTTGCTAAAGGACACCATTTTGATCATGGCAGATAGATGAGCCTCATTTCCGGCAAGTACAGTTTTGTTCAACGCGATCAAACAAATGTGCGTTTTCTGCTTTTCATTTGTATCATTTTTGTGCTCAAGATGTTTTTCCGTAATAAATCGATGATGCTGAATAACTTTGCAATTGACTTTTCCCTCGTACTTCGTACCGTTTTTGAGATAAGAATGCTAACCCCGAATTTTGCCGCCAGGTGGCGCTGTAAGCGGTTTCCTTGCGTAGCGCCTGGCAACTTTATTATACCTAGACGCCACTTTTATGACTATAGCTCTTGCCGTTTAGAAATTATTGGACTGACAACGGACTTTAGCGGGCACCCTGCATATTTGGCAGCAGTTCCGTTTCACCAACTGGGAGCGAAATTTTATACATATCTATAGTTCTGATACCAAGTCCACATACCGAATTTCACTTATCTAGCTCACTGCGTTTTTCAATTATTGAGTACACTCGCATATGGATAGACGGACAGACTTCCGATTAAAGTATTTCGTATAAAATTGATAGATATCTACTATTTTAGTGTGTAGGCAACATTCCAAATTTTATTCCTTTATCCTTTTCCTTTTTTGAATTATCGTGTTCACAGAATGAGAGACCGACCTATTTGAATGCAATTGTCCCAGAGAGATCTTTATTAGATATTAATCATATCGGCATTTCCAGAACACTAAACAAACATTTCTCAGTTTTTACCTCAGAAATTTTTGCAATTTATACAGCTTTAAGGGCAATTAGACTTTTATCCCGAAAAAAGTGGATTATCTATACAGATTCTCAAAGCTCTATTGAGGCGATTTTAAACGCATCCAGACAAAGCCATCCTTTGGTGCTTAGCACAGTAAAATTATATTTTAAACTACAGGAACGGAACTTTGATATTTTATTCTGCTGGATTCCAGGACACGTCGGCATCACTGGAAACGATGAAGCTGATGCTGCGGCAAAAGCAGCTATCTCAAACGTAGAAACTTTTGTCACTTTTCAGGACATAGACCAAGTCCTAAAGCAAACCACACCTATTAAATGGCAACATACATGGGATCTGGAACTAAACAACAAATTACACTCCATACAACCATCTATTGCCGGGTTTCAGCCTAATAATTTTAATCGCCGAATGAGTGTGAAATTAGCGAGACTTCGATTGGGCCATACATATTTTACTCATAAACATCTACTTTATGCGGATCCAGCCCCAAGTTGCTCAAGCTGTAGTACTATTATTTCTATAAGACATATTTTATGCGAGTGCCCTAAATACCGCGTTTTATGGCGGAAGTACTTCGGAAAGTCTTATCCTGATTTAAGAGACATACTTGGTGAACCCTACAATGTAAATGTTTTCTTCTTTGTCCATGACATCAATTTTATACATAGTATTTAGTTTTTTATTTCATCTCGCCTGCTTTTTTTAGACCTCAATTGTGCTTTATGGATTAAAATTTGTGTTTAGAACTTATAATGAGTTTGGCGCAGCTTGGCCAATCTTGGCCCTTGTGCCATAAAAAACCAACCAACCATTAGATATTAATAACAAAGTATACGGAAAGAGAAATTGAAATGCAGCTTGTGGCAAAAGAATGCAAACATCTAACAGTTTATCGAATATTCTAGTCTGAGGTATATATATATGGCACTAACTACTTGGCAGCTGGAATAAGAAGCGAAATGGGCGAGCGCTGAGGAGAAAACAGCAGTGTGTATTGTGGTTTGCGGAAAAAAGCACCGATAACCGTGCATAGAAAATTTCGCCAGATGCAGCGTACAAGTCGATCAAGTGAGCGTTCAAATTATGCATGGATGCAGAAGTTTAAAGTGGCCGGAAATGTTTAAAAATAAATGGGAAATCGAATGCAGACTGTGGATTCTTCGTGCTACTAAATGAACTTACTTACAGCTGCACTGAATGCAATGTAAAAAAAAAATCAGATTTCTTGATTCTTTTTCTTCAAATTACATTTCATTTCATCGATTCGTATTTTTGTTACTAATGTTTAGAATAATAAAGATATTTCTCGGACACAATGTACTTTATCATTGTGTTCTTTGAATATGTGATTTCTTGATTCTTTTGATTCAAACTACAT
>BGPR01009343.1:42258-52527 GCA_013235015.1 Araneus ventricosus | reverse complement strand
GAAAAAAACTCAATAACCGAAAACCAGTTATTTTGAGCGGTTGTAACAGCCAGGTTAAACCGGAGGCGAAAAAAAAACTCAATAACCGAAAACCAGCTATTTTGAGCGGTTGTAACCGTCAGGTTAAACCGGAGGCGAAAAAAAACTCAATAACCGAAAACCTATTATTTTCGCAATAGCTGCCTTTCCTACTGCAATATGCATGAAATTATGGAAAAGCAGTAATTTAAACCAGTAAAATTAAAGGATTTCCGAAACATCTAAGCATGATAATGTGTTCGCGCGTGCGCGTCTGTCTTTATAATATTTTGAAAATTTTTATCTTAATTATGTAGCAACATTAGTGCATAAAAATTGCATTTAACATCATCGCAACGCATGTGTGTGTAAATGCAGTAACTTAAACTATGAAAAATATTGTTGTAAAATATATTTAAAAATATTTTTAAAAAGTTATTAAAATTATAGGAAATATTGTACAGATATAAAATTTGTATCACTGAAAAGCTAATTTTTTGCATTTTATAGTATTGTATAAATGATTTTGTATTCAATAATATGCTCCGAAGTTATTGTTGCAAAAGTCTTACTGTGGGTGCATGGTCTGAAGAGTCCAACACGCAGGATAATGGAAAATGAAGGTTTATTTACAAATATGCAGGAAAACACGTAGCACAGGTAACAATAGTTCTTGCACAGATTACCAATGTAAACAGACAACTAGTCACAGGTAATAACAGTTCAGCACTTTGTTATCTAACAACACAAGCAGTCAGCAAATAACTATTAACGACAATAACTGCACTTCCAATAGCGCTCAGCTCACCAGCTTTCTAGCTCGCACTGCGGACGAAGCTCTAAAGTCGTTCCCAATGGATCAACAACAACCCTCTGATCCAGGTGCCGTCCTTATATACTCTCTCCAACAGGCCGTGACGTCACATGGAGTTTTCTCGTGTATTTCCTTTCCTAATAGAAATATCGAGAAAAAGGTTGCATTTTCTGGAGTCATCTATTTGTCGCCAAGGTCGCCTAATTTTTCGCCAAGTCGCCAAAATGGTCGCCAAGTCAGGGATCCCGGAACAGGCGCTTTCCGTCACTCCATGCTTAACCTTGTAAAACTCTTCCCAACCATCAGATTAACATTGCTGGGAAGCGACTTTCTATGTTCTTAACAATATTGAGGGAAAATATTAAAATTTCAATGAATTTTTAATTAAAAATCTAATTAAATTTTTGGACAAACCATTCGTAGTGAACACCTATACCTGCCAAATTTGTTAGGTCTAGGTCTAACAGTCTGCCCTGTAAATTGTTTTGAGCGATTTTTGCATCAGGCAAGTCGCATAAAGGAATTTACAGGTAGTATATGACAGCCTATAAACTTTGTCATGTTAACAAATAATGTTTAGAGTAAATTCAAATATACATTTACGACCTATTTGGAAAATTTCATAACATTCTTAGTCGGATCATATATATTTTTCTGAAAAAATAAATAAAACAGAATAAAATATTTGATCTTGGGAATAAATTTTATTTCCTCTTCACTTCTGCATAAAATCCAGATTTATGAAATCGCGACTACACGAGTTGAGTTGTAGTAAATTACCGAGCGGTTCGCTTCATTCAAGTGCGTGCTTAAACCAGCGAAAGATAAACACAAAAGTGCTCTCTTCAGTTTTATGACTGAAAAGAGTAGTTTATTTCAGTAATAAACCGGCTTTCTGTGTAAACTGCTTACAGGAGATATGAATTTAACTGGTACTTACAAGCGAGCTGAAATGTTGCATGTCTGGGCGATCCGGGAAAAATTTATTGGCCGGATGATTTTAGAACTCGTCTTGTTTGAGCAAGGAAAAAAATTTAAGGCAATCTTCATTACTTTCGAGTTTTGAAATTTTAAAATATCATACTTTAGGTTTTATGATAGAATCTTATTGCCAAAGATTTTATAAGGAAATCTGTCGATATATGTTAGATTTGTTTGAGCAAAGTTGAAGTTAAAGAGTTGTTTTTGAATATATGTATTTCGTTTATCGTAATTTCCGGATGTTTAAAATATTTTGTGAATATTCTTTGAATCCGTAGAATTCTTAGCAATTAATAGTTTATAAATCTGCTCTATCTATGTAAAAAAAAGTTCGAAATATGTTGCGTTTTCATAAAACGCATTATACCAATTTTAAGTTCTGTACATGTAATAATCTCACTTAATTTTATTTCAAATTCTAATATTATATATTTTAAAGTCTTAATGTATTCCAAAATAACTTTTCTTAAACTCCAGTTTCGTTCTATTTCCCGCGCTGGAGGTATATTAAATCTCTCGTCTTGGCATATTTATTACTATAAGAATATTTTAATCGTTTCCACGAGCGCACAAATCGCGAAATCAGCGACTCCTTGTTGCCATGCATCTTGCAATAATTTTCTAAACTTCTTTTTTTTTATTAATTTGAAAACATAAGCGTTAGTAGAATAGAACATATTGTTAATGTAAATTTTAAGAAATTGGAATATATGTGACTATTAACCTGATGAAGAACAATGTGTTTAAAACCTACTTATAAATCATTGCATTATAGTGAGATAATTAAGATATGAAATTAACATTTATTTATTGGTATATATGTTAAATTACATTTGAAATTATCTAGCAGCTTGTAAATTAAGTATCATATCCGGAACATCGACGTAAGAATTATGATATTAAATTGAATTTAGGACTTATATATAAAAAAATGATTTGTTTACAAAATGTCTTAGGCGTAGGTGTAAGGGCAGCCACTATGTTATTGAGATGCACTATGCTTGTACAGGGTGTCCAACAAAGGACTCCCTCATTTTAAAATTAAATAACTCGGCAACGGAGATCGATAGAAGAACGAAACCAGTGATATGCTTAGTCTGAAAGCCGTAAAAATCTGATACAAAAGTTTCAAAATTAGTTATAAATGTTGCCGACAGGTGGCGCTGTACGTTGTAATCACAGTTCAGATTTCGAGAAGAAAGCTATAAACTGTCATTTGAAAGTAATCGTTGCAATCACATCACAATCGATTCAAATTAGGCATTTTTCGTGCTTGCCAAGGACAGTTTATAGATTTCTTATCGGATTCTGAATAGCTATTACAACCTGCAGCGCCACCTGTCGGCAACATTTATAACTAATTTTGAAACTTTTGTATCAGATTTTTACGGCTTTCAGACTAAGCATATCACTGGTTTCGTTCTTCTATCGATCTCCGTTGCCGAGTTATTTAATTTTAAAATGAGGGAGTCCTTTGTTGGACACCCTGTAAAATCTTGAGTAATTGAAATATGTGTGACATGTATTTAATAGAAGATTCATTTGTTAGAGAATTATGTGTGTAAAACTTTCTTATAAATCGTTACCTAAATTAAGAAAATTAATAAATGAGAAAGCATATATGTGCTGTTGTATTTAAATTACATTTTGAGTATTTTTAGTTGATTGCTATTTGTTATTCGTTGTATGTTATTGTATGTTCTAGGAAATTTGATTTGAAGGAAGATTAATGATGGGCCTAAAATCTATTAATAAAATGTTTAAAGTTAAAAAAAAAATGGAATGTTGGTGGCCACTATTATTTGAAATTTCTTTTGTAATGAACAGTTGAAAATGAGATAAAGTTATATATATTTAATGTAAAAGATGCAGCATAAATTGATTGAATTTTAAACACAAATGAATTTTAAGAATAGAATCCTTTTGTTTAAACTGGGTCGACCCTAAGCAAGAATAATATCTATAATATCTGATACATTGAATCAGTTTCCTTTTATTGTGCTTTATTAGTATTTGTTTTGGTGTTTGTGTTTTGAATTTATTTTATGTATTAACATTGATTATAAGGCAAAATAAGAGATGAGTATCATGTTGTAAAATGGTAGGGTTAATTTTGATGTTAATAAATATCATTAGTTTAAGGTAATTTGGTCTCTGATTTAATTGCCACCACTATGATACTGATGGAGGTAACTACTTGGTGTAACCTGGGTTAACATTATAAAATATAACATCTAATTATATATAAATATATTACGACTATATTCCGTTCACTTTGATTACGTGTTATATTGTTATTCCCTTATCTGAGAGAATCGGGGATTTTCTGCACGCTTTTACTAAAAACTTCAACTAAGATGTTGGTATGTCCGCCACTTTCCAAAATATATTTATAATAAAGCAAATTGGTTAACAACTCGGCTGTTTTATGACTGCAACAACGAAAACATTTTATACATATTATAGAGGGACGAGACTCAAGTTTGTGTGTAGTGCTGCTGAAGAATCCATTCAATTTTAGGAACCATTTTTTATTAGGCTACGTTCCACAGCACAGAACATTAAAGTTACAAGACAAGACAGAGAACAACATCACAATACAAGCACACAGACTAGAATGACAGAGAGGCATCATGGGAAAAAGATGACTCCAGTAGCGCCACCTACTATAGAAAGGAGAAGGCAGTAATGTAATATTGATGATAATAATAATGATTGTAACCGCTACATCATGTGTTTAATATCATTGTTTTTAGAATTTATCTAACTTCACAATAGCGTAAGAATTTTGAAATTTTATTACGTATTAAAAGTTTAAACGAAGAGTTGAAAATTATAAAAAGATAGGGTTAGCGTTTCGTAATCATAGAGGGCAATACGCTGTAAGAGTAATATTTTGCTTAAATTTGACTAATTTTAGTGGAATGATCCTTTCTATCATCGTTTTGTTCTCAGGCTGATTTATTAATGCAGTTCGATTTCGAATCGAAAATCGAACTAATCCTTATTAAATGTGAATCCTTATACTAAGTTTAGATACATGTATGAATAGGATTGAAGTTGTAGTTATTAATTTCATATATTTGTAGTAAACATAAAAATTACGAAGATTCTCAAAGGAAAAAATTATCTCGTATGCTTTTTAACTATTTGAAGCACGGCAGTTTATTTCCTGAACTACTTATATCAAAGTATTTAATGCATGGTGGTTCAGTATTTAAACCACTTAATGAAAGTAATTTTGTCTAGTAATGGTATAATAAAATAACTTCGGTATTTGGATTAATGTAAGAAAAGGAATTCATTTAGCTTCTTGGATGACATTATTTTTTGTTAATTAATTTTATTAATTAATAATTAATTACCAAGTTAAGGCACTTCACTATGGTTTGAAATAAGAAATTGGAACATACAGGTTTTTGTTTCATCGAAAAATTTGGCGAGAACTTATGCCAACCTTAAGAAATGCATTTAAAAGCTGATGAATTTGGTGGGAAATATATTCCCACGGCCTTATAAAGGGTTAATAGTTTCTTATGTATTATCACTTGCCATGCTCAATTTCATATTTTAGCTATTTTACTGAGTTCTTGTTGCTTGCCGGTTTTTCAAATTGTTTTTGCCATCCATCTCATCTATACTTGCGCAATGTTTGTGCGTGTGCGTGCATGCGTGTGTGTGTGCGATGTACAGACGAATCTATCTCACTAACAGCCATGAAATTTGGCACACAGATAGACGTAATAATGGACTCAATGCACCAATGCAAAGCCGGAATTTTAAAATTTAATCTGTAGCGGTTACAATTCACTGCCTTCTCCTTTTTATGGTAGGTGGCGCTACTAGAGCCATCCGGGGTTTTCCTATGATGCCTCTCTCTCTCTTCTTCTTCTGTGTACTTGTCTTGTGTTGTTGTTCTCTGTCTTGCGTCTTGTACCTTTTAATGAAAATGGTTCCTGAAATTGAATTAATTCTTCAACAGCGGCATTCCATATAAACGTGAGTCTCGTCCCTCTACAAATCTAGAAATTTTTTATTTAATGTTTTATGTTGTTTTGGATCATTTTTGGCACGTTTACGGCTGTAGCATCTTTTCTAATGATGATTAAAAAACAATCAATGCATCATCGGATAGAACAAACAATTTTCGTTCTAATGAAGTTTGTTTCGAATTTCCAACATGATTCACTGAATTTTGAGAAATTTTTAAATAATAGTCACTTTTATGGTAATTTTTTTTATAAGGATTTCTTCAAATTCCTGCATCTGACGTTCTAACAACTCTATAATTTTCATTTTTTTTTTCAGCTTATAACTGGAACGCTTTTGTCAGATTTAAAACAAGAGCGGTTAAAATATCTTATTCCGTTTTTTTTAAATTAATTTTTGCCTGATCAGTTCAAAGAGTATATTTGCTAGCGAGATTTGACAGCGCGAGTTTCTCCGGACGATCCCAGAATGCATTGTTGGTTCCTCGCAGGAGGTGACGCGATATGCTTTCAATCCCAGCATGCATTTCTACAATCCGATTCCTTCCGGTGACGTCATTACATTCGTGTCATTGTCGAGAGGAAAAATAAGCGGGAAAATCAATAATGTGTATGTTTTGTTTTGATTTTGTTTTCAAAACTTTTTCGTGTCACTGTGGACATTTTGTCGAAGTCCTGATTCCACGGGCAACGCCGTGCGCATACTGCTAATACAGTATACATTAAAGGTTGACCTTGCATTGTATCCTTCAGGTAAATATTCCCTTGTTTTCAGCATAGTCGTTTGGTGATCTCAGTAATCTTCAATGTTCTGGCCATTCGAAAGGTGGTGTTATGTAGCAGTCTGAAAATTTGAAAGCTCAAAAAACCTCAACAACAAGTCTTATTATTTCATGCCCGTTAAACTCTTCGTTGATTGCTCCAAAGCAACTGTACTTTTAACAATCAGTTTTTATCCTTGAAATTCTTCAATAATCCTTTTACAGCTGGATGACTGCCCCCATACATCTAAACAGCTAAGGGTCTCTTGCTTTAAGCTGATTTTGAGTCAATTACCTGAACCCAATCTTCAATTCACATATGAATAGCTTCTAATCCGGTAATAATACCCATATAAAATATTTTATATCATAATATATTTAGAAAGACTTGCATAATCTCCATAAAATTCCTCCCGGATAATTATGTTTTAATCCTCCTCAGTCCTCCGCCTAAAGTCATTAAGAACTCGAATTATACATTCGTTCGAATTATACACAGAATTGTGTAAATGATATGGAGAAACCCCTACGTCTCGAAGTTTAAAAAAAGTAGCTGAAAAAAACCTGTGGAATATACATCCGCGGTCTTTGTTAAAACCTACCCAATTAACCACCCTCTGAAGTGAGATAAATAATGAATTGAAGTGAAAATAAAATAATAATAATAAGCAAAGAAAGCTTGGTGTTCTTTAAATACACCAGGTGGCGCGCTTCCTATTTTTTTTGTCCCCTTCCTCAACAAGAGTTTCAAATTAACATTGAAAATAAACGTTAAAAAAATCGTCTGCCTGCGAAATGGCTGCCTTTTTTTAGATGCCATTTTAGATTTAAAAGCAAGGGGAAAAAAGAAGAAAAGAATTATCGCTAAATTCATTAATTAGTGATTTTAATGAGGATGACGGGAGGGTTAGCTTATTATCATAGGGTGTCATGTTTTTGTTCTAATAGGAAATGAACGGAAGTGATACGGATGCTTTAGGTATTGTAGAATACTTTTTTTTCTCCTATTTCAGTCTCTAAAATAATCCATATGGGGAAGTCTTTTTTTTTTTATTCGTTTCTCATCAGCTGGGAACATAATGAAATTACTTTTATTCAGTGTTGGCAACAAATCGGGAATTCGATTAATATGGAAGAATTCTGTGAAGACTTTTTCAAATTGTTTTAATTTAGTTTGAATATTGGGAAGTTTTTGTCGAAAGATGTTTCTGATGCGATGAAAGTGTGAGTGTGATTACTTATTAATTCTGAATGTTCCAAATGAAAAAGATTCTTTCAGTATTTTTTATGGCTCTCAAACTTTTATAAGGCAAACGGAAAAATTATAATTTGAAAGTTGTCAACAGGTAATGAAAGAGATTTTTTTCTAAATTTGTAAAAAGTATTTAGGTGATGAAACAGAACTTCTCTCTTGTCGTAGCTGTAGTTCATAATTTATCCGTTTTTAATTATTTATTAATTTTTTTCAGTCTCCCACTTGAAGGCAAGGAAGATTATTGGAAAATTCGAGATGCTTAGAGATGAGGTAAAAATGTGTAATCTTGTGTATAAAATACGATTATTTCTTAGATAGTTCTGCAAGTTTCGTAATATTTATTTATTATATAGCAATTTTATTATTTAGTAATATTAACTTATTAAATTAATATTAACTCATTAACTCATAATTTCATTTAGTAATATTAACTCATTAAAGATTATAGTGTTTATTTCAAATTTATTAATTTCAAAGAAATTGTTCTATTCGATTGATTGATCATCTCTTTCCATGGTGTGTCTTTCAGATTTATTAATTTCAAAAAATTGTTCTATCTGATTATTTGATCATCTATTTCCGTAATATGCATTTCAAATTTATGAATTTCAAAAAATTATTCTATAGGTTTGATTGATCATCTCTTGCCACAATGTTTATTTCAAAATTATAAATTTCAAAAAAATTATTCTATTCGATTGATTAAATCTTTTCATTTTGTTTATTTCAAATTTATTAATTTCATCTCTTTTCATAGTGCTTATTTCAAATTTATTAATTTCATCTCTTTTCATAGAGCTTATTTCAAATTTATTAATTTCAAAAAATTGTTCTACCGGATTGATTATCTCTTTCCATAGTGTGTATTTCAAATTTATTAATTTCACAAACTGTTTTATCTGTTTGACTGATTATTTATTTTTATTTAAAGGTGTTTCGATATCTCATTCAATCGATTCTAGTGTCAGAACATGCTTATAATTTCATTAACTAATTTTTCTCCAGCTTCACATTTTCAGAGCAGCATATTTTTCATATTTTGAATACTTTCCGTCTAATAACTCTCTCTTTCTCTTTTTATCTGGATTGCAACATGAAGAATTTTTCCAGCACTTTTATAATTGTCATGAAATCTTTTATGCGTATAAAATTGTGTATTTTATGACAATAATAGGCTTCTACATTTATAATATACTGATTGTATCTTTTTTTCATAAAATAAATTAGTAGATTTATTATAAGAAATATATTTGTCTCGAAACTATGTCTCTATTTTTTCCCCTCGAACCTCTTGAGATTCTATATAAACATGCTCTAGATATAAATATTATATAGGTTGTTTGCTTATCAAAAAATATATCTGGAGTATTTATAGAAATAAATGGACAAATTCTGTTTTATCGTAACTGCATAATACTGAATAAAAGGTAAACATCTAAAACATGATATTATTCCATATTTTACTTTTTATAACAAAAATGACAATAAAAATCCAAACGTAGTAGTTGATCAATTATATCTTTTTACAAGTAGCTGCTGATTTTAAAAAATGCTAACATCTGGTCTAACATTGTAGATTGATAATGTATTAGGCTTGATTCGTCTGTCTTGTCATCGCCTGGCTTGATTGCATCAGTCGTTGCATTCTGTACTCAATGATTTTTTTTTACTTTCTAGTATAAGAAGCATTATTATCATATAAAAAATATATATCATTATAAAAGTATTGTAATCATCAAAAAATTCGAACTCCAGTTTTTGACGAATCTCCGCGTTTTAGACCTCCCTGAGTCCGAAAAACACAATTCTTTGAACACGATAACTCAAAAACTATTAAAGCTAGAGGGATGAAATTTGGTATGTGATCTTTAGACATAATTTGTAGGTTTCTGTCACATTGTGGACAACATCCGTCCTCGGGAAATCGGTGAATACGATAACTTAAAAACTTAAAGAACTAGAGAGATAAAATTTGATACACAGTTTTATTATTGTTATGAAACAATGAGTAATAATAAGTGTCGATCCTATTATTTATAATAGTTAATGTTTTACGCATTTTACGGCGCATAACCTTCGTAAACTTGGCGCCTTTTTTGGCTCTATTTTATTGACTTGGCGAATTTTATCTAGCTTGCATTCTTGATCCTTTTGTATTGCAGCGTTCTGCGAAGACAATATCAATAACACTCACGGCAATCCGCAATTTTCATGCCGGGGGGGGGGGCGGGGTAGGACAACTTTGTTAGAAAGTATACGAGAAAGTTTAGGGGAGATCACTCCCGCTGGTTTTATCTTAATTTACAGAAAGAATGTCTGTGTTTCTGCCCGTCCATTTGTCTGTTTTGTAGCGACTTTTTACTATTATAGTTCTAGTTTCTCCCCCCCCCCCTTTCGATGAATGATTTCCGCATCACACAATTTACAGATACTAGCCTAAAAATATCATTC
>BGPR01009343.1:8132-19197 GCA_013235015.1 Araneus ventricosus | reverse complement strand
GAAAGCTCAGTTAACCATACAGATTTATTTTGTTATATTTACAACACATATTCGCCATTAGTATTGTTACAAAAATCTTTCTGTGGGTGTATGGTGTAAAATGTTCAACACGCAGGATAATGGAGAATGAAGGTTTATTCGCAAATATGCAAGAAAACACGTAGCACAGGTAACAGGAAACAATAGATTTTGCACAGATTAGCGATGTGAACAGACAACAATTCACAGGTAATAACAGTTCAGCACTTTGAAATTTAACAACACAAACAGTCAGCAAATGACTAATAACGACAATAACAGCACTTTCAATAGCGCTCAGCTCACCGGCTTCCCAGCTCGCACTGCAGACGAAACTCTAAAGTCGTTCCAGTGGATCAACACTACTCAATACAGCTCAGCCTCTAACAGCTTACTAGCTCGCACAGCGGATAGAACTCCAAAGGCGGTCGCGCACCGAGGTGATCCCAGTCCATCAACATTCACCCCGTCAACCAAGCGCTCTCCTTATATAGTCTCCCCCGGCAGGCCGTGACGTCACATGGAATTATCTAGTACATTCAAGCGTATCTCCTCTCCTAATAGATGTCGAGAAGATTCCAGCACCTTTGAGATCCCATATTTCGTCGCCAAAGTCGCCAAATTTGTCGCCAAAAACAGGGGACCAGACGTGGCTACTGCCCGTCATCCCGTACTTACCCCTGTAAAACTCTCTTCCCAACTATAAGACTCACATTGCTGGGAAGCGACTTTCCATGCTTGTAACAGTATTGTTACACTACTTTAGACGTAAAATCAATAAATTAAATAAATTACGCCTACCTCAGTTTCCACGGGCCGGGAGCTCTGACGAGAGCTGGGGATCCACTTTCTGAAATAGAATTATTAAATCCATATCCAATTCTAAGGAAGAGAAAGCCACTGAAACGAACACGTCTTTATTTGATGGTGGCGAAATCGCCTCTGCTTATTTACATTCTCCCCTCGCAAGAGTAAACAAACTGTTGCCACTCAACTACAACAAAGCAGTGGCTATTTACATGCTGATGAAGGTTCTTAAAAAATATACACATTAAGAAAAGTTTGATTATATACATAATTTCACATTCAAGCGAGTTCGAATGTCCATTTACACATATTATTTGTCTTTGGGTTATTTTCCCACCAATTATCGAATAATATTCAAAAGAGTCCTGGCTGAAGATGCCTGCTCTGGATTGGTGGAAAAAGTTCAAGAGTCCAGTTACGTCATTCGCTGGAAGAGGAGTTGCGACAAGTATCATTACATTTCTCCTCGTTCCTAAAGTAGCAGTCGGCACTTTTGTCAATTATTTGTATTTTTTCCTACCGTTTGATCGAACTGTTTTCCATGCTTCTTCTTTCAGTCCGTTTTCAAGAAAGATTACACCAGCAGCCTTTGCAAATTGCCTACAGCCTATTTATTTCTCTAACGTTGAGAGTCGAAAATCGTACGGGAAAAGGTCTGGGCTGTTGGGAAGTCGCGGAAAATCTGGAGTGAATAAAAATCAACACTCTTCATTTGCATAAGTGTTGAAGGTAAACTAGAGAATGAAAAACCTTGCACGTGTTTTAATGGTTATACAATGAAGTGAACACGCCTACATACTTGCCAAGTCGCCAGGTATTATTGAACCGATTTCAAAAATTAATAATAGAAAAAACTAATATTTTTTTTTAAATGAGAGAGTAAATAAAAAAGGTTTTTACTGATAGGCGGCGTAACATTAAGGCTTTCTAAATCTGCTGCAGCGTGAGATTTCTATACACAATGGCTACCGATCAGCAGAAGCCGATGCACGTTTTCTGGTTTCCTTGTTTAGTTTTTCTCAAATATATCGGAAACTAATCAGTTTTCGAATTACAATTGATTTAACAAATTAAAGAGTGTGAAATTCCTTACAAATGCATGCTTTTATTTTTCTTCTAGCTTCAATGGTTTCGCACATAATGGCTCTCAAAATTGGAGATGTCCAATAATTTATGACCACCTAGATCACCGCAACGGCGCGTTACCTTTCTGAAAAGAAAAAAAAAAACTTTTAAAACTGCGCTCTCATTAAAAAAACAACAACCGTAGATGTAACATTATTAGTTTTTTTATTATTAATTTTTGAAATTAGTCCAATAATTTATCACTACGCTGTATTGTTCGGAAATACAAGTATTGCCGCATTTGTTTTGGGACATCCGTTGTATAAAAGCGTTCTTAAATCAAAAACGGCAACAAGCTAAGGTCCAATAATTTATCACTACCCTGTATTGTTCGGAAATACAAGTATTGCCGCATTTGTTTTGGGACATCCGTTGTATAAAAGCGTTCTTAAAGCAAAAGCGGCAACAAGCTGAGTATCCGGAATATAAAAAATCAAAACATGTTTTTGCATAAGTGATGGGGAAAAACTAGCGAATGAAACACATTTGGTGCGTTCGTTGGTATGGTTACACAACGAATTGAAATAAACGACAACGCTGTCGAAGAGTCACCTGGCGGTAATGGTAGGAAACTAGCGCTGCTGACAGTTATTATGGGACAGCTATTGAACAAAAAGTCGTTCTTGAAACAAAAATGGTAGCACGCTTACCAAAACCGTTTCCATTTTCTTGTAAAATTGTTTTTTAAAGTATTGACAGGCCATCCATTTAACACTTCGAAACAAATACCAATCCATCAAATTTTAAAATTCGTAATTTTCAGAAATCAACACCATATCTATTCACACATACTTTTCAACTCGTAATTACTTAACCAATCATATTTCCTGATTTCTCTTCCTCTGACTTTCCCCATCACTTTTCAACAAAAAGCGTTTTCTCCAAAGCATTCAGATCCAGTTCAGAGGGCAGTTCAACTCTCAATCAATTACCGAAAGGGGGGAGTCGAAATTTCGTCACGAAACAAATGATGTAATCTGCAAAAGCAATTAGCGTTCGCTGCCTCGGAAAAGACCAAACGATACAACATTGTAATCCACCCCCTCTCTCTGCGCGCCCAAACAATGTAGGAACGTGAGGGCGCTTTTCGTCAGACGACTTCGGTACTCACCAACACCTTTTCGTTTGGAGTTTCCAGCGTTAAATGGAAGTCGTGCGCTGCATAATGAAGTGCCGTTTATTTCCTTTGGAAGGTGATTATAAATGGGAATTTGTCCACTCCAGTTGAGATGTTTGCTGGGTAAATAGGACTAATGTTTTGAATTTCGGGATTATAATGTTTTTGGAGCAGGCCTGAAGGTCGTGACCCTAAGTCCGGTTGAATAGAAAAATGTAGTCTCGAAAACTCTTGACAGGGGTTTATTTTTGCTTTCTCGTATACGAAGTATAGTGCAATGAAAGTATTGTAATTTTTTAAAATCCACACCTCCAGAAGTTGATTATAAATGGGAATTTGTCCACTCCAGTTGAGATGTTTGCTGGGTAAATAGGACTAATGTTTTCAATTTCGGGATTAGAATGTTTGTGGAGCAGGACTGAAGGTCGCGACCCTAAGTCCGGTTGAACAGAAAAATGTTGTAGTCGCGAAAACTGTTGACAGGGGTTTATCTTTATTCTGTCGTATACGAAGCATAGTACATATAATAGCATAGTAAATATAATTGTAAGAAAATGTATTTTTTTTAGAATTTCACAAAGTTTTAGATTTTGATAGATTTTTTTACACGTTGTCTAAATGGAGACACTGGGCTTAGAAGGGCAATAAAACATACATTTTTCAGGCAGGATTTTTTTGTTATTTTCCATTTGATTTCATGGTCTGTAATATTAGCGTGCAAAATATTACTGAAAAACATACAAATTGGACATTAATGGGTTAAAAAAAGATTTCCTATGCAGCTTAATGCCAGTAGTTCATCTTACAAAAATTCCTTTCATGGACGTTTTTATCTTAACCAATTAGGCTAACGATTATCTCAAAAAATGTACTCTTTACATCTAAAATTATAGTATCTTTTGCATAAAAGAAACCCAATAGTAAAAAAAATCCAAAATTTGCTTCGTTTGCAACTTATAACATTACTCAGCGAAGCCATGTTCGAATGAATACGGCATTCACCAAGGCTTTATTCGAAAACGAATTTCTTCATGGAAGAACTTTTTACTCAATAAGCAATCTTTCTTCTTCTCCGGAATTTTCAGGATTCGGCACTTATATAATTCATTAACTCTCTGTCGTATCTTTTTTCTCCTTTTTTCAGCTTCCCCCCCTCTACTTCTTCCTCTTCTTCAGGTGGATAACAAACCCCCTATTAGGGAAGCCAATTTACCCGTTTCGAAGAAATCGAACACCGCATGGGAGCTAGCGAATCCTTCCAATTAAGAATTTTTCTTAATAAGGATCATTAGAGTATCTTTTGAGGCTATCTGTCCGTGTAAGGGTTTTGCTTATTAAGTTAGCGGTTTTTGCTAAGCCTACGAGTTTTCGGGACCAACTTTTAACTTTTCTTCACATCTTCTGGTTCTAATAAGACCATTTGGTCAGCGGTTTTCTGAAACATATCACTTTTTTTTTCTTCATCTACGATAGATAGATGAGAGTATAAATTTAATTCCTCACACGAGAATTTTTTCACCATTATTTCTGCTTTTAGTAATTTTTTTATTCATTCATCCGTGGTGCAGTAGCAATTTAAATAATGATCCACGCTGAAGATGATCGTATAATTCCATTTCTTCTAATAAGAGACAGTCATAAGCAGAAAAAAAAGAGAGGGTTGGAATAGCTAGAACGTTAAGAAACTGCTTAGTGCAGTAATTAAGCAGAAATTGGTTGAAAGAATATTATTTATTTTTTTGCGTAACAGTTTGTTAATGATAGTGATTAGTAAATTAACTATCCATACAGAGCAACTGTGCTACATTATTAAGCTGAATAGGCTGGATTTTTATGAATAGATAACCAAAAGCATAGTTGTGCAAAAATGGGGTAATTTGGCGAGAAATTGTGCGGATCTTTTATTACTGCTGATATCGTTAATTTGATGCACTTATGGTTAGTTAGGGAAATAAAAAATGATTAGAATATTTTTCTTAATTCGCGTAATGGCTACTAATTGCACAATTCTGTTTCTTGAATATTTTTACAGGTGAATTGCTGCATTCGGTATGGACAAAAAAGGGCATATTAAATTAACGGCGTCCATCAACGCTGCGTTGAGTGATTAATGACATATTTCTCGTTCCGTGAATAGATTATTGCGCGTTAAGTAACGATTAATTAAGCGCCTTAATTAAGTTTGATGTTGGAAATATTTTTCTTCTACACAGATGCTGACGATACACTGCTTTGAGCGATGACGTGATTTTATACACTTTCCCTTCTATTGATGCGGTAGATTGATGCCCTAGAATATGCCGTGAAAAATTTGACCTTCAGATTTTAATCAATCTCCACTTTCTAACTTTCGAAAGACAGAAAAATGGTATCGTGTCTGTCCGTGTGCAATTTAAAAAGCGCTATATATATATAGTTACATATTTTACGAACATTTAAAACTCAAATAACATTTTCAGTCTATACACCTATTAAACCAATAATTAAAATTAAATATAAAATACTGTTACCTTATTAATAATCATACAATGAAATATAGAAAGATAATTAGATTGTAAACTATTACTATGAAAAAGACATCCCGGAATTGGAGTTCCAACAATCAAATGCCAATCGATCTTAGGAATCGATTATGTCGCATTAAATTCGAATTTTAAAGGCGCCAACCTTCTGCGAAAGCCAATTGTATATATATATATATATATATATATATCAAAACCAACATATAAACACAAAATAAAACTCAAAAACAGTAAAAAAGGACAAAATGGCTAAATAGAAAAAAACCAGAAAAAACCAAAAAAAAAATGAAAAATATCATAGCGAGCCGCTCTTCAGGAGGGGAAGCTCGCTCATGATATTAATTTGTGCTTTTTTCTGCTGACGACTATATATATATATATATAAACTTTCACTTTATAACGAAGGGTGATTTTGTGTTCTAGGGGTCATGATCGGTGAACATCTGCAGAAATTTTCCGGAAGTCGTGTTATGAGAACCATTGCAATAGGTACAGTTCCTATGAGGAATCTACCTAAAACTCAGTGAGATAGATCAGAGGTTCCCAACCTGTGGTACGCGTACCCCTGTGCAGGGCTGTCGCCAAAGGGGGGGACCGGGGGGCCAGGAACCCCGTCGGGGAAAATTTTTGTACGTGGTATTCAACTGTAGTTGATAAATAATAATCTGGCGAAAATTTGAGACAAATTTCATTACACTTGCCCCCCCCCGTACAGCAGGTCGTGCCCTCCTGTCGGGCAAATCGCCCCCAACCGGGCGAACTCTAGCGCCATTCCTGCCTTTGGGGGTACTCGAAGGACCATTTGGGGTACTTGAAGTCAAAGTTGGTAATGCCTGACACAAGAAAACACAAGGGATTAAAAAAGTTACAGAATTCGTTTCCGCAAGTTCGTATGAAAAGTAAAAGTGAAAATTGTGCAAGTCTAAAGCCTACACTCAAAATAAGGGGAAAAAAAGAAAGATAAAGGAAACATGGTAAATAATTGATATATTTACTTCACCAACCCCGATTATGAATGGATCATTAATGTCTTCGCAAAAGAGCTTCACTAGGCGTCATTGTTGTATGCTTTTTTATAAGCTTTTATTCGACTTCAGTGTCTTGTCCTCAAATCTTGAGATCGATTTCTCACCCACTTCCAATAAAGCTACAGCTTTGAAATTTAGCACAGTGGTGTGTTTTCAGAGACAATACAATATTAGGCAAAAAAATGCAATCCATACCTATTTTAAACCTAACAAAATGATATTAAAATTTTATCCCTATATTTGGGCGATACAGTTAGGAAGGTGGTAACCTCACGTTACGTAGGGTTGTTACAACACCCGGCACTGCTCGTGTTTCTACTCTTCTTGGGTTTACTTTCTATTAGAATTCGCCAACAACCAGGAGTAGATTTTTTTTTACTTCGTGTGCGCCAAACGTTTCGCATTCATAGCAAAAAGAGAAAGCTGTGTAGATCGATTCTCTTTTTTTTCTATTACATTGTTGATAATAATTGTAAGTTATCACATAATATATTACGGATTTATATTTCAGAAAGTTAAAGTCATTAAATCATTTTAAAAATGTAATTGTACATATGTTTATAATAATTTTAATATGTGTTTTATATTGGAGGATTCAATAAGTGAATTTGGTTTACTATGCATGACATGTCGTGTGTAATCGTGTCAGCCGTCACTAAAAAGTAGAAAATAAAATAAATAAAAAAAATTAAGGTATAAGGTTTTATTCGAAATGCACTTTAAATGAGAAAATACGTTTACACATTACAATTTCATCAAAATGAACTCAAAGGAAAAAAATTAATTGTTCTGGATACATTAAAATGCATGGTTCGAATAAAAGCGTGGCTCCTTATATAGCACCTTATATTTTGTGTATATTTCCTTAAACAAATGGGATATTCCTAGAAGGTAAAGGTACCCACGCTTTTATTATTAATGACGTTAAGGCATTTTTTATGATATTTATTGAGACTTAATTTCCTTACATTGATTTTATATTCTTGCAATTTTGTTTCACCTCCAGACTTTTGATAAAAAAAATCATTTTCAAATTTTATTACACTAATCAAAGGGTATTTAAAAAACCTTTTGTTCTTATTATATTCTACTACGTAGTTTTCGTAATTCTTTTTATAAATATTATCGAATTTTTTTATCAATATTTTCTTAAATTCACTACTAAATGGCGCCTCACACACGGAATCAAAATTTTATTAAAATCGATTATCAGATGATTAACTTTTAAAAATATTAAAATATTGTATTATTACAAGGGAATAGAAGTCTACAAAATTTTAAGACTTAAATGCCTAAGGAAACAACTGAAAAATGGAATGAAAAAATCCATCCTATATAACGTGATATTTACTAACAGACGGAACAAATCAACTTAAAAAAAAGCGTGCTAAAGTTTATAGCGTATATAGTTTTTTGCAATTTTTATTTTACAAAATAGGTAGACAGGAAAATGTGTTTTTAAAACACTACTGGTAAAAAATATACTATTTTAATAGTTTTAATCCAAAATCTGTTCGTTTTACGGTCAAAACATTTAAATCTGTTCTTCTATTCTATTTATATTCGAGCGAATTTGTAGTAAACATCGGCTCGATTCTCCAGTAAATAAAAACATATTTATATTAGTCTATAAAGAAGGAAAGGAGAGCGATATCAAAATTTTATTAAAACGAATCGTTTATTAAGTAATTAACCTCTAAAAATAGTGAAATATTGTATTATCACCGGGACACACAAGTATACAACATTTTAGGACTTAAGTATATCATGTAGCAACTGAAAAATGAATTTAAAAATTTCATCGTAACTAACGTGAAATTTACGAACACACGAAACAAGTCAAATTAAATGAACTAAAATGAAAATCTGTGCATTTGGTGAAAACATTTAAATCTGTCTATCTGTTCCATTTATTCTCGAGTGAATTTGCTGTCAACTCCTGCTCAATTCTCCAATAAATAAAAGCGTATTTATATTTTTATTACTGGTCTATAGAATGGGGGGGGGGGCCCACAACAACAGAAACTTCACAAATCCCTTCCACCAAACTTTCTGCGACCAAGAGCACTTTGAAACAACTCAAAAGACTTTTGAAAGACCTCTTCTAGTTTTTCATCTCGGGAAAGATGATTTGAAACGCTGGGCTGCCTTTACAAAAATAAATTCTCGAGGAAATAAAACTTTTCTTTGGGGTCTTCCCCTTGATAAGCAAATCTTTTCGGAACATCGTTAAAGTAGAATTTATAACTCCATTAAAACAGAATTAGCAGCTCCGATACCGTCCTTTAATATCTATTTCCTCCTTTGAATACTGATGTTCCAAAGGAAGCTGAAACGCCAAAAGGTTTTCGGAAAACAGGGTTGCTGGAAAGGTTGGCGCCGCCAAGACGTCGCCAAGTAATTTCGAAGCTAATGAGCAAGATGAGCAGCGTTATCTGTGGGGACAAATTCGATATTGACTGCCTCAAAGCAAAATATATAGTTTTTTTGCAATTTTTATTTTACAAAATAGGTAGACAGGAAACTGTGTTTTTAAAACACTACTGGTAAAAAACGATACTATTTTAATAGTTTTATCAAAATAATAACATAATAAAAATATAATTAACACAAACATACGAATAAAATTTTGTAGTATTGAAAAAACTAAAATTGGTAAATGTAAATTCCAGGTTTTCATACGTCAATATGAATTTTGGTGGACTATTGTACGGGCTGTAATGCATAACTGGCCTATAAAATTAGCATAATTAAATTCAGCGCATTACATTTGATATCTCACTACCGTTCATTTCCAGTTGAAGCGGATGATAAAGGACCCTTGAGCCTATGTGCTTCCAAAGACCCCCCTCCTTCCATATTGTCATAGAATTAACAATTCTTTCTCGTCCTCTTGTTTTTCCTGTTTTCAATATTGTTAAATTGACAGGGTGATTCAAAAGTCGGAAAAAACGTTACAGATTAATAACACTCGAACGAATGAAGATAAAAAGATGCATTTTGCGCAGAAAAGATGTAAATGAAACCGGATTTTTCTGTTATGTAACCAGAATTGTAGAATGGTTAACAAGTGAAACCACAAGACCATTCTGTAGTTAACGAACGCATGCGTTACATAGCTCTGATCATTCTCAGATGCGGAAACCCTACGCACTTTTACGAAAGCGCTGGGTGGAGTTGATTTCACCAAAACAGTGATGAAGTGAAAAATGGAGAGGGATAAATTTTACTTAGCAGTATGTAGAAACATTTTATTTTCATTTATTGATTTGCTGAAAAGACTAACTAAAAGAAGACTAACTTAAAAAAATAACACGTCTAATCGGATGAAGGTCATGACCTAACACAGAACTTCGGAAAAGCTCTCATCCTGCTCATTGCCTCTCACCCCTTTCCGTAGTAAAATAGTCCAAAAATGCTAGTCTCTCGGTTTTAAAACGAGCAGTATACGCATTGAATGGAGTGATGGCTCAATATATCGCTCTCCATTCAGAATTCCAGCTGTCGAACCATACTTTTAATACTTTTTTACAGGAGCAAGCAACATTTCCGTTCCTCATAATTTATAGTACCATCAGAAATGGTGCTTAATTGAATAACCTGTTAACTATTGTGCTTAATATTCCTCTTTTTAAAATTATCAGTGCAGTTCGTGTAATATAATTGTGGGGGTGCTGTGATTTCATTCCTTCAATGCACAGTAATGCGTATTTGTACCACTTGCATTTTTTGCCTTTTTTCCATTATTTTTAATGCTTTAACATTTAGATAATACAATTATAACATTTTTGACTTAAAATAGGCAAGTGTTTTAACTTATTAATTTGAATATACAATTTAAGCTCAAAATTAATTTTTAAGTTTCTTTTTCCGTATTTCTTACAACATTTATAAAGATTCACAAAGTTGAGGGTAAACAATAAAATGACAATGCAGTGCGTGATTAAAATATTTTCATTATTTATTCCTTTTCGTATAACTAATAAAAAAATAAACATAATAGAATATCATGTATTAGTGTTATTAAAATGTTTTTAAAAATAAAATCCATTCTTCTTGTTTCGTTTCCAGAGAAAAGATCAAAAACTTTTACCTCGATGCTCGAATGACTATTGAAAAATGCTTTTTCTGTGGAAATAAAAGCAGCTACAAGGAACCTATACCGATTCTTATAGTGCGTCTTAGAAAATATTTTATTCTTTCTTATGTTAAAGAGCAGAGTTCAAGCCCTGATGTAATAACATGAATGGCTATTCTATTACATAGATCTATAGGTGAATTGTGATATTTTTTAAAAATTGGAATACAATTTCTGATATTTTTTAAGAAATTCTCTTCCTTGAGCTCACAGTGTTTCATCAAAAGTCGAGGCTTCTTAAACTATGTACAGAATAAGTAAGGTAGTACAGAATAAGTAAGATAGTACAGAATAAGTACGATAGTACAGA